>DWMZ01001563.1:0-16055 GCA_018249855.1 Eueides tales michaeli
TGAGGGAGGATCACAGTTGTGATTCCTCTCCATCGAGGCTGCGGATAGTCTGGGAGAGACCCTAGGGATCCCTGAGGGTGAGGCGCGTAATACGCCGGCTATCCACTGTGACGTCGCAGTAGTATGCGAGAGCGATCCTGCGGCGTCTTATATAGGTGGAGACGGTTTCCGCTGGGTTTTAGTGGCCAAAGTAGACCAAATTTACCGGTGAGTCCCACAGTACCGCTCGTTATAGAGACGAGCGGTCTGCGTCACTGCATTGCCCAGCGTAAAAAAAAAGGTTAACCAATATCAAGATAAAATAAGCTGCAATACAGTACGTGAGTGATATCAACAGAGTAAATGAGTTTTTGTTTACATTGTGCGTTGTGCTTTGTCATAATGTACACCCCATACATAGTCATGACGAACCGCATTAGCACTGGCATTTAGTCTTCTTCGCCTTTAACTAATATCAAAAAGTAATAAAAGTCTAGGTAAGTTAGGTCTCTCCATTCCTGTTGAGTTAAAATCATAGCCAATTACTAGAGGAACTTAACGTCGGATCGTAATGCTGATCTCTTATCTTAAAAATCGAAATATTTTACAAAAAGGATGGCTCATCAGATGTGCTAATATACTATCATAGTCGTCTTAATTGCACAAAATTGATATTTATTACGAAAAAGGTTTTTGTAAAATATTGTCTACTGCGCTGGTAGTTTTAGTAGTTGTTTTTTTAGACTTTGAGACTGCCTTTGGGCAGCTGTGTAATTGCAATATTTGCTACAGCGTGAGACGGCGTCTATTAAATAATATTTCATTTTAAGACCTTGAATTATTACGTTTGTATTAATTTTATATTAAATTCGTAAAAGTTAAAAAAATAATTGTCACGCCTTATTGTCAAACTTCAATGCCTTCGCAATTTTAATATTCTTTTAAGTTTACTTTTCATTTGAGGCTATTAAAGTTTTGTTAATAATTCGTTACCGCGCTCTTTAGTGATTTTAATAGAATATTTTCAGATTGCAACAATTAAAATTAAAACATGCAATTCAAAACTTAACATTTCTACATAGCTTGTAGAAATGTTTATATTTCGGCTAAGTAGTTATAGAATAAGATTTTTCAGAAACGCTAATTCATATCACACTACATTTAAATATATAAATTTCTTATAAAATATTTTCTTAACTGCAATATGAAATAATGCTTTGAAAATGTCTTCAATTTCTATAGCGTTTTGCTAAATAGACAGAAAAATAAAACGTCTAACTAGATACATATCTATATCATACTTAAAGATGTTCCCCATAGAGTGGTTTGAAACTAATTGATCTGTTAAAATTAATTTCCATCTTTGCCATTTTCAAAACTGATTTTATTAATATTTGAAAATCAGAGGTTTATTTGTTCAAATATCAACACTAGCGATACTAAGACATTAAGTTATAAATATTACAACGTAGTCACAGGATTACTACTTTGCAGCAGTGTGGGAGTTAGGCAATATTACATTGTATCTGCCATGTTCATTGAATCTAAGTTCATACATTTTACTGGTCTTATTGACCATGCTTTTGTGAATCACGTATGTGAAATCTTTACGGTTGAGTTTATAAAAACTTGTAACACTCAGAAAAGTAATGAATTCACAAAAAGCAAAAAGCTACGATATTTAGGGCTACGTACCACAAACGCAGAAACGGAACCCTTATAGGATTATCTGTCTGTCTTCCTGAGAATGTATGGAATTAATTAGCTCAAATTAATATGAAATCCACGTTTACGGTCCTTTGGAACATAAACATTCAAGCTTCTAAGTCAACGCAATCAAAAAATATAAAGCGTTTTTTTATGCGTTCTGTGTGAAATTTGAAAAAAGTTTCTTACCTTGAGCAGAAAAAAATCATAAAAAGTAAATATCTACAGGCATAAAAGAAACGAGGCGTTGAATTCCGAAATTTACCACGCAATGGCTCAAATTGGCGGAAAATGGCGGAATGTGGGCAACTGGACGGAGTTTCTTACCACTAGGTCCCAAGTTCCCTCTGCCTACCCTGCCTGCGTGATACAGAAGCTGAGTGGGTGAGTAAATAATAAAAAAGATATTACGAATGTATATTTATAATTTGATTTTATACAAAAAGTGCACGCGTCATAAAACTTAAGTTTATCAACATAATTTGTCACGTAAAGGCATATTATCTAACCTATAAGATATTTCTCGTAGACGTACAATTATGAAACTTGGAGTTTTTGAAACTAAGAAGTTAGAACTTGCAGTAAAAATAAAGAAAAAAATAGAAATAGAAATTTATATGTATGTTAGAAAATAAAAAAAGATCCTGTTGATCTACAGTCCTGGAATTAGTACAGAACCATCGATGGGCAAGATTTCAATAGCTATTAAAATAATTTAAGATTTAGATAGCACCGTACCTCTCGTATGTCGTATCTGAGTTTATAGAAGAGTACATCAAAATAAATTGAACGTAAGAATTATCTTCTGTTTTAAGCGTTCTCGAGTAAAGATCATGTTAAATGGCTCATGTTAAGTAAAGATTTCAAATCCGTGGGAAGTCGCAGATGCGTTGTCTAACTAGCATCTGTGCTAATACAAGTAGAAATAGTAAAAAAATATCACCGATACTTATGTTGTCGTGCAAACGACTGTACACGATATTTGTCAGCTCAAATTTCAGTTATTCGAAAAATGGCTAAAATTGTACATGTTATTAAATTCTAAGCAAAACATTAGATAAACTATACCGTATACAGGCCTTAAAAGCACAATTAGTAAAATTGTCGAAAGTTTAGCAATGCCTCGAAGATATTGATATGAAACAACAAGATACTATCTCTTATTTGTATACGAACTTAAGCTATAGAGATAAATCCCTGTCTCCGTTTGAATATACACGTGATTTATGAATCGTTACATAAATACAGTAACCTCTGTACACAGATAACAATATAATCCATTTAAATAATTGTTTTCGTTGTTAAAATTGTTATTAACACATAATACGGTATGCTTGGATTTGGGTGGAACGCGAAAAATAGGTTCTTGACAAAATATTCTTGTTGTCAATTCTGCTATGTATGCTGAATGTATCGTGAAGCTGACAAGAAACTATCATGTGCTTTAATATTATTTACATAATTACATTAATACGATTTTTATAAATAAATAAATTAATAAAATAAATTGAAGTTAGAAGTTTGAAGTTAGAACTTTGACGACTTAATTTTCTATAGTTTTTGTATATAAACTAATTTTTAATGAATCTCTGCAATAGTACTTTTACAATTTTTCTGATATTTTTCTTTTTTGGATCAAAATTTCTCATTTCTGGCCGAATTTTATAATTTTGTTGTCTGTGGCAATAACCTAAAATTACCTATAGCGTATTCGTTTATAATTTTAGGTTATTCCTTTCCCTTCAACTTTATTAAGTTGATAAAGATCAGCTTACAGGCGTGTGCATTCATTTTGTATCAATTGAGCTACAAATATAAATTGGTAATGGTTTTTTCTATAAATTATTTATATTTTTCTGTATAAAATACTTGTAGTTATTATGCCTTTATTTTTATCCGTGTATTTCCCTTTATATTTTCTCACTTGGTAGCAAATTTTTATAACTCTACAGTTATAAAAATATGCTAAAAAGTGTACACAAGTTATAACTATAACTATTATATGTCTGTAACTTTTAATAAAACGATGCATAAATTTTCGTGTGTTTTGATTACGTGAAGTAATTATTTAATATTAATTTTAGCTTTATCTATGTGATCTCGAGGTAATGGTCTTGACAATGTCAGTCACAAAAAGAGCCCCGTTTTTAGCTTTCATTTGACTTACCGTGTGAAATATTTCAACCTCAATTTGACGTACTTCCTAAATTGAACATTATATTTTTAAAAGTGCAACTTTTGATCTGCAAGTTCTTGCCGGCTTTTCTCCGCAACCTGCCTTCCGAGCCGGTGGTAGCTTTCTGTAGGACTAACACTACAGACATTTCTATATAACTTGACGATTCAAAAGTACTTGTAGTGGCCAAATTGAATAAAGAATATTTTGATTTTAATATACAAATATCAAAGGTATAAATCAATTTGTAAAATTATTGTATTTTACACCGCTATAAAAAATCATCTAGAAAGTTGGTTTTTGAAATGGTATTTTTTAAAAGAGAATATTTTTGTTGAGATACGAAACCCTTAAAATTTAAATCATTACGAATTATGTCTGAATGATCTCAAAATTCAATTCTCATATTTGATGCATACTAAACATCCCTTTATTTAAACTCAAAAGAAAACTTACTATTTTATAAAATACTATAAGTGAAGTACAGGTAATGTAAAAATTTACAAATATGCTAGTAATATTAAGCAGGTATAACTTAAATAAAATTCTATTATTTTTTTTAAATTAACTAATTTTGTGCTATATACTCGTATATATTACGCACATACATAAAAAAACAACTTTACCAGACATATACTACAAGAAAGTTAATTTTTTGATTACCCACAAGTTAGTTTTAAGCATATCCCATGTTTATAATATGATGATTCAAACTGGACGTGGAACACACCTGCTCCACTATCAGCATATGTATGTACGTTATTTCCAGACATAAATCAAATATGGGATCTTCTGGCGAGGACCGGCTAGCGTTAGATCATAAGAGAAATAATTTTTTGTATTAATTCACAGTAAAGGAGACTAATCTCATTATACAATGTTTTTTAGTTATTTTCATGTAAACACTATGTATTAAAAATTCAATATTTATGATAAATATTATGTTAACTACTCTGAGCTTTAATTTTATATTAATTTTATTTAATAAATACGGTAAATGTATTGTAATGCAAAACATTATTATAGTTTCTGAAACATTTAAATAAAGTTAGGTTACGTTGATAGGAAAACTTATTCATAATGTTCCTCACTCGCCTCGCGCTCATTAGCCTGAGTTCGAATAATACTTTCTGGGTCTTTTCCTCAGCCTAATTAAAATATTTATGAATTTCAACGCCTGATGTATAATATTAAACAATTTTTAATGAATGTAAAGAAGATAAATATTATCTTTGAAGATATAAAAAAGTATTTTAAATTTTAGTATTATAAATATATTACTAAAAAAAAAGCGTCTACGAAATTCTTTACTTTATAAAGTAGTAACTTAAGTATTTTACCGCAAGACAACACTGACAAGTATTTTTGAGTGAAGTGAACAAAGCGTGAAAGCCAAGGCGGAAAAGAATCATCTTTTTTATTGTGTAAAAATATTTTTATTTAAGTGACTATTATAGTTTGGGTTCTAATCCACTGGAAACATAATATTTACATACATTTCTCTTTCCCCGCTTTGGTATAAGAAAATGCCGGTTTAAGGTTTAGTATTCCTACTTACTAATATAATTAATACTTAAGTCTGATACTTGTCATACCTTGCTGTGCCCGCAACTAGACGGCCGCGAAACAAAGCGCAAATGTATCATCCTTTTCTGTAACCATCTAGCCGTATTTTCGTGCCCTTATTTGAGAACCTCTGGATAGATATCGTTTACTTTCAATCGTCTTCTAGTAAACTAGAATCCACAGGTTTGTACATCATTACCTACTTTCTGTAAAAGTAATTAAATCCTATCAATAATATCTTGTACAAAACCAGCCGAGTCTCGATGAAGCTGTTTGTTATGTATGCTGTATAATAATAAGTTTATTTTTAAGGTCGCTTGGCCGTTGACTTGTAAATATCATGTTTAAAGAAGGTATGGTATGGTTCTTTGGTTATGGCGTTCCGAGTGTGCCAGTTGAGCACATATCACTTCGCCAGTGTCACGTTGTATGGAGAATACACGAAGGAGGTTGTACGGTAAAAAACAGATTATAAAACAATAGGAGAATGCATGTTATAAAAAGATCTAGTTAAAAATTGCCTTCACCTATAACAAAAAAAAATTAAAATAAATATATACATGATGTACATAACACACAGGGTTAGTAATAAAAAATATATAATACAAAGTTTAGTCTACAGTTTAATATTGTTATATCTAATATATTTACATAAAAATTTACATAGAGGACTAAACACAAACATTAATAAACATTGAACGTTAAGGGGACGGGGAACTTTGTGGGGAAGGACATCATATAAGGGATGGATTAATTTGGAACATGTAAAAAGGATGTGAGAAGTGGAACCGTCGTCCAGGTCACATTCACACAGTGAGTGGTCCCTGACCCTGATCTTATCTAGATGTACAGGTGTACATGCATGTCCAAGGCGACAAATGGTCGATATTATCCTCCGTTCAATAAATTTTTGAGAATAAAAGCATGGCCGCCTGGGGATATTGGGATGAATCGCAGCATAAAATTTACCTTTCTGACATTTTGACAAATTCCAAAATTCAGACCACGACACATTCAAATGAGTTAGTGCAAGGGACAACGAGTGCTGGGCCGAAATAGAAAAGTGATCCAAATTACCACACTGGATGACTAATTTTGCGCAGGAGTCTGCAGATTCAATCCCACTGATTCCAGAATGTCCTGGTATCCATGCCAAAGTAACAACCGAACCCTTTAAATGACATGAGTACAATTCTTCATGAATCTTTAAAATAGTTGAAGACCTTAATTTACTATGAAAAGGATTGCCCTTTACCGGGAGTATACAGCTTAATGAGTCAGTACAAACAACGGTCTGTTTAAAGTTATGGGATAGTGTGAACCGGATTGCTTATAACAAAGCAACAGCCTCACCAGTAAACACGGACGATTCGGGAGAGCATTTAAATTGTAATATAATTTTGAATTTTGGTATCCAGCATGCTGCACCAACAACCAACAGCTTTCCTTTGAAAGCTTTGACGCATCTGTAAAGATAAGGATATGATTTAACCATTTTTCATTTACTACGGCTTGAAACTTTGTATTGGTGTCAGCAGCTCCTTTGATCAGGCCAAGATTTGTAATGACAGAAGAATGGTGTGCTTAAGCCTTATAAGGTGTACAGAATAAAGGGTTAGCAGGATAACGGGACAGAGGGTGAGGTAGGAAGGTAAATTTTAAATAGCTAATAAGCAAGTAAGGGAGTGGCTTACCACGAGCTAACTCAGACAGCTTAGACCACAAGGGATGGAAAGAAAGCTGTAGCATTTAACCAACAAATCGGTCAGATAAAAATTGACGACGGATAGGGAAAGGCGGATCTACATACTCCACCTGTAGTGCATTGGTAGGGGAAGACTTCATTGCACCTAAAATAATTCGTAGGCATTTGTACTGAATTCTATTAAGTTTTTCAGTAGCAGCTTTATTAAAAGGGTCTAAAGTAAATAATCCGTAGTCAATATGACTACGAATAATTGCATTGTACAACCGTTTTTGAGTAAAGGGGTGTGTACCCCACCACACACCAGACACAGCTCTTAATGCATTAATGCCCTTTTCACATTTTTTGCTGACATGTTAAAACCTATGCTCTTTTTAGGAAACCACACTTTTCTCTTAAAATATATGTAGAAATATCACTTAAACAAGAAATCCTCACAAACACACACGTGTGCACGTGTGCACAACCAAAGCAAACCAGCGAAGTCCTCGTTAATGTTTAAAGAATGTTTAACGTTGAGAAGCTATTAAATTCTCTTTGCCTACCCTCATATGTGCGGTATACGTGAAACTATTTTATCTAATATAAAATATCAATGATAAAAAGCTTACATTGATTATTTATCAATAAATCAACTAAATAAGTATGTCTATATAAAAAATAATTATAGAGGTACCTTAATTAAATTATGTCCAAATGTTGGAAATGTGATACCGAGTTCCCATAACCAGCTAATTAATTGGATCAACTGCATGGCAGAAAGCCAAAACAAAGCTGTGATATTTACAAATCAATATACATTTTAATGAACATAATATCTAAATATTATATATAACAACGGTTAACGGTATTTCAATTATATTAACACAAATTTTAACATTACTTACAAACTTTTCTAATCATATATAAGTTATTTGTGTGAGGTGAATTAACTTCAAAATTTTACACACTTTATTCCGCTTATGGCAAGCTAAGCAGAAGAAACATGGGAATCTAGTGTTGAGAGACTCCGTTCCAACTTTCATTTTCATATTAATAATAAATAATTTTTAAAATATTATTTTGTAACTTAAACAAAACTGATGATT
Organism: Eueides tales michaeli; assembly: GCA_018249855.1. NCBI lineage: Eukaryota > Metazoa > Arthropoda > Insecta > Lepidoptera > Nymphalidae > Eueides > Eueides tales. Next base: position 8,222 of record DWMZ01001563.1, read on the forward strand.
TATTTATACATTGAAAAGTATATATAAATTTCATTTGTTCTTGTTGCACAATCAATGTTATTAAACAACAACAAGCCCATACTTTCCAGTAATATTTACTGCTTGAACTACAAAAATATTCATATTTTCAACTAGGTTTCATTGCCCCTGTGCACATGATCCTAACACATGATATATTCTAAGAGCCTATGGGCTACATCGAAACTTTTAATGTGAAGTAATATCCCCTATAGCCTTTCTTTATAACCAGACGTAATAATATAAAAAGATTTTTGTCTACCAAAACCAGTTGCTTCTAAGATTTAAACCACTTTATAATAATTTCGTTAATAATATATATTTTAGTATCCCCAGCTATAAAAATATTAAGATCTTACTATTTAGTATACCCATTTTGGTACCGACAATTACATTACACATAGTATTTTTGCTTTGATGTAATTAAAATATTATTATTTACTATTGAGTTTTTTGCTTACGTTTGTGCAAAAGTATAGTTTTGAAATCGATTTTCTATAAAAGACATTGTATTTAATAGAGAGAAAATTTTGACATTTTCAACAAAAATATTATCCCTTTATTACTCTGTAATTTTTTAAAAAAAATCTTTACCTTCATTTTGTCTATTTTTTTATCTTTCAATTTTCAGTTTTATTTGAGATGGTTTTGTAAAATTGATTCTTACTGAAAATCCATTCCATCCATTGCTAAATGAAGGCTTCAATAAACTTAAATAAATAATAAATAAAATTTACTTACATTAACTTAAATTTTTAAATGAAACGGAAATACAAATTCGGTGAAAACGTCGTCTTTGTTGCTCAATAGCATAAGTGTTGAGTTCTTCCTTTTTGAAATCAGTCAGAAATTAATATTGTTATTAGTTTTAACATGTTTATCTACTTTCAATTAGACTATTAAGAGATGATAATAGAAAAATAAATTCTTTGAAAACAAAAAATATTTTTAAAATCGCTCCGCTCAATACGCAATGCCTCAAATTCGCCGGAAAGGAGAACGAAAGTTTGTTAATGGTAACGGATATTCTAATACTAGGTTCCCATGTTCCCTCTGTCTACCCTGCTATGAGCGGGATAGAGTGTGAAACTTATAAAAAAAAACTCACCAATCAGTTTCAATATTAAATACAACATCATCACGAAGACAGTTAGACAGCTTCTTAATGATTAGAGCTCGTTAGGGACAATTTATTATTCCTATTGTCCTGCTTTAGTAAGGCTGAGCTCTGCGTTGACTACCCCTACTCTATGCACAATCTTAATATTTAGATTCAGGCATAAAGTAGATAACGATGTACTTCATTACAGTAATTTTATCTGAAATGAAATATTTAATATTTCAGGATCTTCGCTCTGGTAACAAGACAACACGCAATACCCTCCGGGGGTGAAGAAAAGAATTGCCTTAATGAGAGTGGAGTGTCTCGACAACGGGCTTCCAATTTTCCTTTGCCTACGCTACCACGTGTGGGATACGGAAGCTGTAATATATAATAAATTTTATTTCCTTCAAGTTGTAAGCATATCTAAATAGTCATTTCGTGAAATTTAATCTTCACTAATTACATATTTAGTTGATTTATCGTCCTAAACTATTGATTTATATTTTATTATATATTTATTTTTCTGACTTTTTTCATTAAATACGCCAAATCACAGTTTTATTTTAGTGCAACAATAGATTAACTTTTTATTAGATTTGTATAATTTTAAACATAAGTGGATTAAAACTATAATTTTTGTAATATTCTAAAAGTTTTTGTACTGTTCAGAGTATAACTCAAAAAAAAAATTAAAGAAAGTTTATTTATTTATATACTTATTTAAGAAATTACGCGCTAAATCTACGAAAGGGGCAAACCAGTAATGCACAATGAAATGCAGATATTTTTCGCAAGCAATCATGTCCCCTTAGTTCCTACACGAGCCTGATCCTTAGAACTTCGAATTCTTATTTACTCTGCTAGTACGGCCGGAGTAATCCCAGAAGAAAGAAAAATCCTTGAAGCACCGGATCAAGACCATGACGGCCTCAAATATTCAATATTACATTTAAATATATTTATTTAAATAATCGAATCAATTTACTATTTTATAACAACATAAAGTTAATGTTTTGTTAATGAAAAAATGGTTAGTTATTTTAATCCAGGTATGCGCGCATGATAAACGTAGACTCAAAATTATAAAAAGCAATAAAAAATAATAGATATGATAATTGAAGATCAAATTATCCAATATGTTTACATTAGAAGTTATTTTAATCGTACTCAATACATTGTTTAAAATAAAATATCCTGTAGTGACCCCGAGCGAAGATGCATGCGGGTCACTAGTATTAGATAATAATATTAATAAAATATGAAGGTGTACGAATGAATTTTGTAAAAATGTTTAAAAAATATGGAATAGAAATGAAACAACAATTTCCTGGTAATCCACGTCTGTCCAAACTTATCGCTCCAACTGCCATAAAAATATTGCAGACAAACATTACATAGATTGAAACGTGGTATGTGAATTGTATACCGTGATTGCTTCTAATAAAAATAGAAATTGGTTGATGTTTTTTATATCATATGTATATGTAATATTTATAAACTATTTTACAAATTATAATTGTGTTATTCAGGATAAAAACATATAAAGAAATTCTTATTAATACAAAACATACTCTTAAGAGAATAGAAACGCTTCAGTAATAATTAAAATAATTGAAATAAATTGCACTCCATACCTTCCTATAGTTTAGGTATAAAAATTTGAGGATATTGCAGACCTTACGTTAATAAGGAATTTTAATCATTTCATTACATGAACAATTGCAAAATGGTTGGGCCATTTTGCGTTAATGACCTGCAAAGTCTAACGTTTTCTTATAAATGAACAGTTCTATAGCATTATAGTTAATGTAAAGGGTTACAAATGCTTCTGGGGCACTTTTAGGTTTATATTTTCTCGCACTATGGTTTTATCCGTAAGTCCCTAAGGTTTTTTTTTGTCTACAATTTAATAATATTCCTTTCATACAATATGAAGGCTTGCCTAAGTGATGAGGCTCTGATTTCAGGAAAATATGGCACCATCATCTTGACTAAATTATGAACCGACACCAAAACAGTTGCGTTATAAGTCTAAATTGAAGTTTAGCAATGTTTTATGAGAATCGTATGAAAACTTTAAATGTGAGATTGTAAACACAGTTTTTGTAGTACAGTGGGTTCGGTTCCCACTCAATTATTGTTTTTTTATTAGGTGCGTTGTGCAATAATTTGTAATGCACCATTTTTTGTGGCTGTCATTTTACCTTAAAGTAAAAAGCAATTTCATTGTCATCAGAACTGAAGTAGTAATTTAAATTTTTGCTAAATCAGAAACTGTACAGTGTGTGAATTTCAGCTTGGAAATATTCACATACTCTAATATTATATAAGCTTGTAAATGTTAAAACATTAAAAGTATTTAAGGTATGTTTATTATGTTGACCTATATTGTAATGTTTACTTTTAAAGTTACCAATAAGAAGAATGTTTTCTAATCTTGTTCAAATAACAATTTTATACTGAGAAAATATGCCGGTAATATAGAAACTATATCTATAATTATCAAACAACTTGACATAAAATCTTGGAAGTAAAAGATAAAACTATTTTAATATAAACTATTTTCCAGTTTCTTATTGAAAACAAGACATAAATAACTAGATAAATAAAATATAAATAATAAATAAATGTTATGGAAATATTTTATATACTGTTTAGTATAAGAACATTGTAACCATATACTCGTATATTCATTTCTGAAGTTATTGAAGTAATATAATGTTTTGTATTTCGGTCGCTAATAAAAACTTTTTTATAGCCCCGCAAGATGATATTACATAAAAGCATAAAGAAAAGTTACATACATATATGCACTCACAGAAGCGAAGACAAAACTTCAATAACATATAATGTAAAAGAATTATCGTTCACAAGCGTGCGACGCGTAAATTTAGTATTTTAAAATAAACTATTTAAAGACTGTAAGTCGCGCTGATAAGCACGGTTTATAATAACAATTATTGTTTGTCAATAAAGCGTCAACCGAGATCACCGGGCGTGGGGGGCGAGAGTGGCTCGCCCCTGAAGAGTAAATACGAGTTTTTATGGATGCTCGTGAAAGAAACAGCGATTGCAGGAGACTGCCCTGCGTATGCTATTTAGGATGGTCTGTGACCGTCTGGCTCCGTCGCGCCGAAGCGCGAACGTGCCGTTAGAGAGGATTGACCTTGTCGCCTCTTACGGCGACGGCGAATGTGTCTAGGGACTGAGGACTGCAACCTACCCGTGTACTGGGCGTTTGCGACTGTAATTGGGTCGTCGGGGTCTAGAAGAACGCTACGAGGGCGTCGAAGAAGCGGGTGAGGGTGAGGAGCGTATTTACACGCTGAGATAATGAGGGTGTTGGAATGGTCATCTGCATGCTCATAGTAGCGTTTAGCTAAGCCTTTGCATTTTGAATTCCTTGAATGACTCTAATTCGAAATCTTTGTGTAGGTCCTCGTTGCGTACGTACCAGGGGCATCCGGATCCATGCGAATGAATTTATTTTGGACCCTCTGAAGGAGGTCTATCTTAGTGTGCGTGAATACAACACAAGCATAGGACATAATGGGACGGATACAAGTTTTATACAATGTCAGCTTGTTCCGAAGTGACATTTTACTCCGCATGCAAATCAATGGGTACAGTCTGTTCATGACGTATGTTGCTTTGTTTCTAACATACGTGATGTGCGATCGGAAGGAGAGTTTCGAATCTAGTACGACGCCTAAGTATTTGACCTGAGGCTTCCAGGGGATCGATATGTTTTGTAAATAAATAGTCGCCAAATATTGAATGAAGCTTGCGCTCGCCTACCCCCTTTTATACCCTACTGCCGCGAGCCGGGTTTTATAGCATGATTCAGTATTTCCGCGCGATAGCTTGTTAGCGTATTTCATTTCATATATAAGTTTGGCGTTTCTATACCGATTTCTAAGGATGAGTGTGAGTATTATTAGTATTATAAACGTAAGAGTAAACAAATATAATCAGAAATCTCCGAACTGCTAAGCTATTGGGAATTACACGTGTTATTGTGAGTCAACCATAAAAGATAGACATATGCTGTCTTGGGATATTTTTTTTATAATTTTATGTAGAATATTTCCGTTATACATTATACATGGTTTCGCTGTAGCTTTAACCATTAAAGCTGCACATGTAACGGAAGCTTAAAAAATCAAGTAACTTCTCCCGTTTTTTCAACATTTCCATTCACTGTTCTGCTCCTACTGATTGTAGCATGATGAAAACACTATGACCTGCCTAGGAGTATAAACAATAACTGTACCAAGTTTCCAGCCAAAGCATAAGAAATATTTATAAGGAGCCTTAACAGAAGTTATTCAGGATGTTAAGCAGTTTATATTGAGATATAAAAAATCCTCTAAAGAATCAGCTAATCTGTAAGTCATACAGAAATGATGCCTTAGCAAAAGTTAATAAATTATTTTTAATATTTTTTTTATAATTATTTATTTTTTTAAATGCAGAACGTACGTATTCTGTCATTACTTAATGACTAAATAGACAAAGTTAAATTCCCTAGGCTAAATTATAATGAACATTGTTCAAGAAGCGTACCCCTACGCTTCTTTCATATTTCTTTTTTTTCAGCATTACGCTATATCCCATACATCCCGCAGGCAGAGGGAACCTGGAAGCCTAGTGTCCAGACATTTGAAGCATTGCGCGTTGTGTGACGGAAATCAACGATGCGTTTCCCCTTGTTACCAGAGCGAATAAATGAAAACATTAAATATTTTATTTTCAAAATATTAAATACTAGCGACCCGCCTGCAGCTTTGTATGCTTGAATAACCCTATTTTATTTAGTAACTTCCATTATTTCTTGTTTTAATAAATTAATCACTTTTAAGATAATATCTATACACAAAAACTAAAATTTCAGCAAAATTAATAAAAACATTGTAGTAATTTTTGTCGAACTATATATTATAAAATTACGTATTTTTTTAAAACATACACTAAATGTCGAAGAAAGGTTTCAAAATATAGTGAAAGTTGCATTTATATCTAGTTAGCCGTTTCTGAGATTAGCCCAATGAGACAAATAGACAAACAGGCAAATATGTTAAAAAAGCCATTATTTTGAGTCCTATTGCGTTAAGGGTCTCCTATAATATTATTTTTTATATATTATTCTCTAAGTTTAAATGTAATTAATATTTAAATTTATTCAATCAGTATTACAGGACTTACACTTCGCCGACCATTCAGTTGCACTTTGTAAAGATAAACAAAAACAATACTATTTCCTGCATAAAATCGGAACGAAACGCTGCGAAACGTGTGAACGGCGAAATAAGATAATCTGAAATCATTTACAGCGCAATACTATAGAATACTGATTTTGTTCCAAAGCTATCGGAAGATACCGCAGTTACTTCTAGTTTCTATATAATTTGAGATAAGAATCGATTAATAAGCTGAGATACTATTATATTGTAGACATATGTTTAATAATGTTTTTTGCAAATTGAAGTCTAGTTGCAGGTTTACTTAAATTACGATTCTTTAGTTACTTACATATGGCATTGCTAGTGGTTGTTTCTTTTTTTCAGTTTCACGCTGTATCACATGGCAGGGTAGGCAGACGGAATTTGGGAAGCTAGTTTAACACAGTTCGTTCCGTTCCCCACTCTCCGCCGAATTTGGGGCATTGCGTGTTAAGTGGCGGAACTCAACGCCGCAATTTCACTTGTAAAGAAAACAATAAACATTTAATTGGAGGATATTAAATATTTCATTTTCTCGTCGCGTTTACAGTCACACTTTGTGCCCTTGCGCCACGACAGACCCCGTTTAGTTTTTATTCAAAATTTAATAGATTTTATATTGCCAATTGTAAATGTAATTAGCATATTACTTTTTACTCAAAGATATTTAACTGCAGTTATTTATTTAAAGTATTTTTGTAAAAAATACTTTACATAAATAACTGCAGTTAAATACAATCAATAACAATATACTCAAAATAATCACTTTCAATAGAGCTTCATTAGAATTCCGTAGCGCTATACAACACAATTAGATTATTTCAACACAGCTTTATAGTAAAAGTTCGTCTGGTTTAGATAGTTAATTGAAATGTACTCTCGAAGTTAGATTTAAATAAAACCTCGTTTCAAGCTAACGAGTAGAACTAAGTTTTCAACCTTTTAAAAAAAATGCGTAATATATTTACAATTTTGAACTTCTTTGATTTTGGTGCTGGAAACAATAAATTCATGCAGTTTACAGTATTAAAATATCCTGTTGCACAACCGTCTTGCCTTACATCGGTAATAGTAGGCACTTCTCATCGTACGTATGACGTAACTTTTGAGTTCTCGTCAATGATTGTGAAAAAAATACTACTTACGAAAGTACTTACAATTTAAATATGGTTTCAGTTTCGGGTGACGTTTGATCCATATTAAATTAAATAACCTTTGCCATGAAGCGGTAGTAATAAAAATTGTTTAATCATATAATACTTAATTTTATTTATTACGTTCATTGATTTACATATTACGTATATTAGATACTTTTTTATTCTATTTCTAGTAAAAAATTGTTCCGCTCTGCATTTTTCCCTTAAATATTTTTTAAATATATATATATATATATATATATATATATATATATATATATATATATATATATATATATATATATATATATATATATATATATATATATATATATATATATATATATATATAT
>DWMZ01001564.1:0-16049 GCA_018249855.1 Eueides tales michaeli
TATTTGAGATGTCTTTATACTTAGTTTTCGATCAGTCAAAGTAAGCGTATGCTATAAATTTTAGGAAATTGTTGTATAGATATTTTTGTTTTGTGAAAATTTTATTGTAAAAGTGATAGTTGCAAGGATGATTTCTATTTGGGGCTTCATTTTTTTTTATTTTAGTTGCTCTAGTGATAAGATGCATTAAATTAGTTCCGCCACAAAAGACGATATTAAAATTTTACTAAGGACCGGAGTCTACTGATTATGCTATACATATATAAAAAACCAGCGTCAATGAAGTTCATGTTTCAGTAAAAATAGGTCTAAGAAAGGCTGATTTGAAAAAAATATAAAGATAAAATTTAATTTTATTAAATAAAAATTTAATTTTACTTAAAAACTGAAGGGTTTATTTGCTTGATCGTGCTAATCTCAGAAGCTAACTGTCTAATGGTACAAATTGTAAAAATATTTCTATGTTAAATAATTTATTATAGAGGTAGGAAGGACATGCCGTTTATCGCTATCATGTAACATACAGTAGATGCGGTCAAAGCCTAATTTACAACCATTTATATCCATTTACAACTTTTAGTTTGAGGTCTGTCATGGCGCAGGAGCACAAGTGAGTGTAAACGACAGGTTGGGGGTTCTATCCCCACTCGAAGAAATGAAACATTTAATATTTTCAAATAAAATATTTCATATTTTCATTTCTTCACTGGCAGGGCGGCATTGAGTTCCGCCACTCAACATATAATGCCTCAAATTCAGTGGAAAGTGGGAAACGGAGTGAAGTGTCTTGACACTAGTTTCTCAAGTTCCCTCTGCCATGTGCGGGATACAGCGTGAAGCTGAAAAAAAACATAACGCCGTTTTGACAATAGCAAGGACTGAACGCGTTCTTGTTTCACTTAGTTTTACCAAACTATGCTCAAGGGATATACGAGTACTCTTTGAAAATTTAACGAATTTTTTCTCAAGTTTTAATTATTTTTTTTTAAATATATATTTCCCTGAGCCATCGTTGTGGCAACACAAAATACGCGACGGTTATACGCTTGAATTCCATTAGGAGTTATTATTATGTTTACAGAAAATAATCTATTCTTTTTAAGGAGAATATTCTTATATTCAGCCTCTTACAAATATAGGTTTTAGTCACAGAGTAGGTAAAAGGTAAGCCAATATTTCAAAGCTGCTACTTTCTACGCCCTGTCTAATTTCTGTAGCCCAACTCTACGCCGTGTTAAATAAAAAGTAAATGTTAAAAGAAAACGCTGTACGCCCAAACTTTTAAAACTTTTATCTGCCCCATAGAATACCTATGTATCACAACAATACGATGATAATGATTAATATCAATTTGCGGCCCAAAATAATAGATACTCGTGTAAAGAATGAAAAAATGAAGCATTCAATTGATATAAAGAATACATATGTATTTTTATTTAATTACAAATATATTTTAAGACAAATAATAAATAAGTAAGTAAGTTTTATCGTATCATTTATTTTTTTGTCTTTACGCTTTGTCTTTTATAAAGCACGGTTTTTCGCGTAAATCTCGATTTCGCAAAAATTTTGAAATATAACTTTAGGTATATGTAGAAAATACGTTTTAGTATTGTGTAAATAGCCATACGCACTTAAAAAATATACTTATTTAAAGTCACGGACAGACGCTTCTATTTTATTTATATTTATGGATTATTATATAGTTATATTGTTTTTTTCAAGCATTCTTCAAGTATATTGCACGGAAGATAGTTAAAAAAGATATTAATTTTCCCCTAACTGGCAATGAAACCCGCTACCGTAGAGTTCAATAAGTCAAACGTTTCCCACAGACGATCTCAATTATATTGATACAATAATCTGACTTTCATTTATATAAGTAAGGTAATAATAATGTAATAATAATGTAAGGGATGATTTGGACAGGAAAGTGCCATCTTCTCACGGTTAGTTGGCTTCACAAAGTGGCGTGAAACTCGACTACGAGCTTGTTAGAGGTTCTATTTTTATATCCCAAAATAATTTGACATTTTATTTTATTTATTTATTAAAAAAACTGTTAAAATACTTTATACTAGGCACAGGGAGCTAGGGAACCTCGCTTAAGATTTGGCACTTTGTGCCAAATTTGAGATATGCGTATTTAGTGGCGGAACTCATCGTCGCGCTTTGCCGTGTTACCAGAGCGAAGAAATAAAAACGTTAAATATTTCATTAAAAAATATTGAATATTTCATTTCCTCGAGTGTCAATCGAATCCCAAACCTGTTGCATTTACAGTAACATGGTTGTGCCCCTGCGCCACTACAGGCTTGAAAAAAAAAATTATGGTACATTTGTAAAGTATTGACTGCTATATGTACTGTATATATTTTAACTTCACGCTGCATCCTTCCCATATATATTATAGATTTTGATTACGCGTTGATTTAAAAATATATAATACAGAAAACGTTACATACATATGTAATCGTATTTTTACGACGGCTTAGAAGCTAGATTTCGTTCTGAGCTCAAAGCGAACGCAAGTCTGAATATTTGGTGCTAATTGCAGCTTGATGCCTCGTCTTGACAGATGAACAGACGGACAGCAAAGTAATTTTATTAGGTTTCCATTTTTTCCTTTGGAGGTATGGAACTCTAAGGGATTCATTTGCAAGTCGACTCACTTAGCTTTACACTGTATCATGCACATAGCAAGGTAGATGGAAAAAACTTGAGAACCTGGTATTCAGACATTCTGTTATCATTTAACTCCGTTAACACGTAATATACGCATAAAAATAAGCGAAACCGAAAAAAAAACACTTACATCTGCAGCTGCAAAAGAATAATATTATATATTAAATATCTTTGCCCAAAAAAATTAGAAACAAAATAGTATATTATATAAACGTAAGTTCTAAACGAGCGAACTCAAGTACTAAAGAGAGAGAATTTGGGTAACCTAGCGTTAAAAAGATCCGATCTGTTCCCCACTTTCTGCCGAATGAGGCATTGTGCGTTGAGTGGCAGAACTCTGCTGTACTTTGTCTTGTTACCAGAGAGAAGATATGAAAATAAATGTTTTACTTCTTAGAATGGAGAACTAAACCTGGGATCGAACCAACAACCTGACGCGTTTACAGTCACACACTTGTACTTCTGCGCTACGACAGGCTTCACTTAAAGTTAATAAAAGATAAAAAAATAACCAAATATTAAATTATAAAGCAGCAAGATCGCAAATCCTTGCAATATTGTTATTTCTGTTCAAATAACTCTTGACTCAGATCCAAAGTGTCCAATTCGTATCGTTTACTTCACCATTAACGACTTAAACTACAAGTGCCTTTACATTATATTGTTATTGTATTCAATTAATATTGTGCGTTCTTTTTCCTTTATATGCTTATACAATCGCTATCCTGGGTGGGGCCGTCGTGGCGCAGAGGCACAGGCGTACTGTAGATGCAATAGGATTTGATTTCCACTCAAGGCATTCGTTGCCTATAGTATTGCCATATTTTTTATTCTCATTTCTTCGCGTGATACATCATCGATACTGCGCGAATCTATAAAAAATCACGGTGCAGCTTTTGACTGTAAAGATCATGGATGTATGGAAGTTTTTTAAACAGAAAGCTTTAAAAGAACCTCCGTTCCTATTAAGGCATTTATGTTCTCCATTTTCCACTAAATTCTTGAAGCATTGCGTGTTTAATGGCAAATTTAAGAAATGTGTAAAAATTATATCAAAGTGAAACTCCCATTAGGACTTAGCCAATATATCACAACTACTTCATTTAATGACCTACCACTCGCCAAACAAACGCGTGCTCAGTGACATCTGGACCTTAGCTTTTCGATCCCAATCCTAAATTGCGATCAACCCTATATGTACTCCCGATATTACGCTTCAGAGAATGTATAATCCAGATATATTTTTTCATTATAGCAAGAAGTATCGTATAACATTTTTTTTTACCTTACGCTGTATGGTTTGTACCTAATATTCCGTCTCTATTAAGACACTTTTAATTTCCACTTTTCACCGAATTTGAGACCTTGCGTGATCATCACCGCCATCTCGTCGCCGCTTCATCAGCTTGTATCTCTGCACCACTGCCGATCTATAACATGTAGCAACATAGGCACAGCAAACAGTGTTAAATCACTCTGTTCGCAATATATTACAGAATTTTCGTGATATCGTGTGTTGATTGGCGGAACTCAACGTCCGCACTGTCCTAGTATCAGGCGAGGATATGAAAATAATTTATTCTCAAGAATGGAAATCGATCGAAAACCATCAATTTACAATAGACATCCTTAATCTATATATTATGGATTTTTACTGAATTTTTATAGATAAAGAGAAGATAGGAGACGATTTTTTAATAACACTTTTGATATATACATACATGGACACAATTTGTTCATTGTTTATCTATATATGAAAACGTAGAGATATACTATGTTCTAACTTTCTATCAATAAAAAGATATAACTAAAGGATGAAATTCACTTATTCTATTGACTATGCGATGCTTTCACCGGGGTTTGGCGAGCGAAGCGAGCAGGGGGCGGAGCCCCCCAGTACTACTATATTCTACTTTCCTATACTACTATATTCTACTTTCCTATACACACTTATCACTTAAAAACTGTGATCTTGTTCACTATTACTTAGGACTATTTGATGCTAATAATAATGAATATTATCGCTTACAAATGAACATCATATAATTTATATAAAATATATATTCTTACACTACTACATCCTCAAAAGTACAATATATATCAACAGAAAAGAGAAAACATATCTAGAAAACCTAAATGAAAATTTAGTACACATACTCGCACTAAATAGAAGATAAAATAAAAGTTTTCCCTAACATTTCACTACATATTTTGCTAACAAGCCAATGGCGGGTAACTCGTGGAGTTGCGGTTTCCACAGAGGCGCTTGAATGGACACTTTGCACTGAACACATTAAGGGTGTAACAGATAGTCGGATATACCAGCAATCTAGAGGGCTTTGTCAGATATTGTATTGAATTTATTACAGAATTGAAGGCAAGTTTCATTTGTAGTCTTGAGCGGGATTTTGAACTTTTTCGTTCAAATTATGGATATTTTGTTGTATTATATCGTTATGTACACAAGTTAAAGAAATCTGTAAAGATAGTAGTCGTCATCTAATTACTTAAGATTTGAGATGAAAAAATTATTTTATTCCAATCCTATAAAGTTTTTAGTAAATAGAACTTGTCGCGGCGCAGCAGCTTTAGCGTGTGACTGTAAATGCGACAGGTTGTCGGTTCGATTCCCACCAACATTGAGGAAGTGAACTATTCAATATTTTATAAAAATATTTAATGTTTTCATTTCTTGGTTCTGGTAACAAGGCAAAGCGTGGGGTTAAGTTCCGTCACTCAAACAATTCGACAGAAAGTGGGGAGAAAGTAATTGCACGGTGTAGTTTTAGATACAATCTCCAATCTTTACTTTGGTTACAATTTTAGTGCTTGTTCTTCTTAAATATTTATTAAGTTAACGTAAGTTAAATAGCTTTTTTCATAGTCTTCATTAATTACTAATTTAACTAGTAAAACAAGAAAAAGTAAGTTAAAATTGACGTGTTAAAAATCAGGGTAAAGTAAAAACGAAGTCCATCTTATCGTATTAGCACGAGAACTTGAGATGTTTACCAAAACGTCAGCAGCAACGGAGGCAATTAAGATCGCCTTTTAGTCCCTGTCATGTTGCGGGTTCGATCGCCACTTGAAAATGAAATATTTAATATTTTCATTTCCTCTCTCTAGTAACGAGGCAAACAAGGAAAAGCTCTGCGTTGAGTTTCGCCACTCATTGCTCACACGCAATGCCTCAAAATTGGCGGAAAATGAGTTCAAATGGGAACACAGTGTCTTAACACTATATTCTCGAGTTTCTTCTGCCTACCCTGCCTTGTGCAGAGTACATTCCAACAAAAGCTAGTCTGTAATGGCGACCTCGTCAGTATAGACAAATGAAGATCTCAGTGGCAACTAAGTGACTGTGACAATTCTTACCGGAATTTCAGTACCTTACAATGAAAGAAAAATGTGATTAAGGATTATCAAAAATAAACATATTTTTTTCTGCTTCAACGAATAGTTCCTGAGATTAGCATGTCCTAACAAACAATTTTTTAATTTTATAATATTTGATAAATAGTAGATTTAAAGGATCTCTTTTTGAGATTCAATCTGAGAAGAGAAAAATATGTTTTGTTTTTTTATTTTTTTAATTATGAAGTATCGTGGTTTACCTATAATCATCGTCGTTTTCGTCACACTGTTGAAGAAATACTTTCATGATAAATATTCTTAATGTAAATAGAATAGCAAGTATTTTATTAAAAAGTAAATTTGACGTTTAACTGCAATCGTAACAATACATACATTGTTAGGACTTTCCATCTCACACTTTTCTTGTCACCGGTAAATAAATAACCCGCCGACATCGCTATACAGTCACACGTCGTTCAGTTACGCCACGACGCGGTCCAACGTAACATAAAATAAACAATACACATACAATACTATCGGTGCAGGTCTACTAATAATAGCAACTGAGCGTTGCTCTTTTTTCCAATTCCCGTTATCATGAAACATTTAACCGTCACTATTTGGTGCTACAAAAAAGATATTTATATAAACGGTAGGAAATATATCTCATGTTTTTATTGTTTTTTTTTAGCTACATTCTCTATCCTGCATATAGCTGGTTACAGGGAACCTGGGAACATAGTGATAAAGCACTCTGTTCTCATTACTATACTTATATTCCTTAATTAACGCAACGCGCTTTTAGTGGCGGATTTATTTCATTACCTCGAGTAGGAATCGAACCTGTCGTGTTTAAGGCCGATAGTGTCCATAGAACCCACGACCGACCAATAGACAAACAAATACAAATACTAAGAAAGCATTTATACTAAGTTAAGATTTTTTTGTGTTTTTTATATTGGCTAAAATAAAATATTCTATTTTATACAGAGTAAGTAATTAAGATATATATCGTAAATATGTTTATACTGTCCTTAACCTGCCTCTTCGTCCTGCAAACAAACAGCAATATGTAAATGACTTAGAGTAGTTCATGCAACATGCGAGCCTATGGTAACCGTGATTGTATGTACTGTACCTCGATATATAGAGTATCAAATAATAAAAATCAATCCTGTAGTTCATGAGATTGGCGTGCTCAACCAAATAAACTCTACAGATTTATACTACTAGTAGTACGTTAGAAGATACAAATGTAAGGGTAAATACAATATTTCAAAAACGTGTACTTATTATATGATTGAGCGGACGTAGAGGAAGTCTTGGGAAGGCATCTCATCTTATGTATGTAATATTCTGTGAACAGTTTACTGCTGAGATTTATGTGCAGTTTGTGTAAATGAATGTGCTTATTTTGTGTTGGTAAAGAAGAGGTTTGATTAAATTTTTAAATTTTTAAGCTGAATACAACGTATCCCGCGCATAGCAAGAAAGGCCCCTCCTTATTAAAGCACTTCCGTTTCGTCTACGAATTCTTGAGAATTGAGTGATGAGTGAGGAACCTTAACGTCGTGATTTATTTCCCTGAAGTATTAATCAAACCAGTTGCGTTACCGCACAACCGCACGATTTCTCCAGTGCTATACAAACACCATGGGTATTTTGAAACATTCATTCTTTCAGTTCAAAATCAAATTTATACGATTCATATATAACTAACTTGCTTACTCTTTAAGCAATTGAATACTTTATGTAAAGGATACTTACCAAAGATTGTATTAAACTTATCCAACCTTAGAACCCTCCGAATAATAAGAATGGCTTAGGCTTAGGAAACTTCGCCAAGTTTGGTTCAAGTCCCTTGACTCTATACAGTTTGGTGGTCCGACCGCTTTCTCGAAGTGATGACTCATTAATTACTTGTTAAACTAAAGTGGAAATGTTTTATGGTGCCTTCCGCAGGAAGAGCGGAGTGTCTTAACACTAGGTTCCTATGTTCCCTACTAAATAAAATATGTAATAATTTTAAGAAAAGAAATAGTATTTCGTTTCGTAAACGTATTTTGTAGGAAGTATAAGATGTCGCGATATTACTTTTTACATTCATATAATATTAAGATATAAGAACGAATATATACTTTTAGTATAACACGTAGTTTATTTTTTTAGCTTTACGTATATCCAGCACATAGCGGTGTAGACGGAGGGAACCTGGGAACTTAATGCAGCTACACTTCGACCACATTTTCGTTTCCCACAGTTCGCCTAATTCTGAGAGTATTGCGTGTTTAATGACGTAACTTGACGGAGCTGCATAGTTACCAGACCGAGGAAATTTCCACGAGTAATAATTGAACCCACTACCTGTCGCATTCACAGCGACACGCTTGTTCCCCTTCGCCACTGCCCTCAAATATATACGCTTGACACTTACTTTACTCCGTAATATAAGAACTTTATGGGACACAAAATATATTAGTAGCAATAATGATATTAAGATGTACACTTCAGAGAGATATTGGACATTTTCAAACATTTAATTTTAGTGGTTTTTAAAAGTAAGAGTTTTATTACATTTTTGTTATGAATACTTATGTTTTTAAGGTTGTCTGCATGGCGTAAACGTTTCGTGGTACTGTAAAGGTCCGTCGTGGCGAGTGTGACTGTAAACGCGACAGGATGTGGGTCCGATTTCCACTCGAGGAGATGAGATATTTAATATTTTTATGGGATCCAAAATATATTGGTAGAAAAATTTATGTTATGATATACACTTGAAAGATATTGGACACTTATTCAAATATTTAATTTGAATGTTTTTTTTTTAAAGTAAGCGTTTTATTATAATTCTTTGTTCTTGAAGTTCTCTGTGTGGCGTAAAGGTTTCGTGTGAGGTAATAAGGCCCGTGCTGACACAGGGGCAAAAGCGTGTGACTGTAATCACCACAGGTCGGTCCGAACCGCATTCGAGGAAATGAAATATTTAATATTATCAAACTAAATATTTAATATGTTTGTTTCTCAGTAACAAGGCAAAGCGTGGCATTTAAATCCATCACTCAACGCGCAATACCTCAAATTAAGCGAAAATAGGGGAATAGAATGGAGTGTCTTAACATTAGGTTCCTAAATTCCCTCTGCCTTCCCTACCATGTGCGTAAAGCATGTTAAAGTAATACCTGTAGTTCGGTTTCCATTAGAGGATTATTTTCATTTCATTGCTTTGGTAAAACAAAGTGCGGCGCGGCCTCACGCAATGTCTCGAAATAAGAGAGAATCGGAATGATCTGCCTGAATGGAATGTTGCCATTTGCAGCATAAAGATAAAAAACTATATAAATCATTTCCCTCTACCACAATAAGAAACAAAGTAACTGCGGGTCGCGTTATCAGAAGTTAAACGAAATGTACTAAATAAAGTAGACGTCACTCTCGTTATCTATGACGAGGGTTCCCGAACAACGCTGGGAGATGAGAGTTAGTTTAACTTAGCCGGTTAATATTAAGTTTTTATATAGTTAAGGCCTGTCGTGGTGCAGCGACACAAGCGCTATTGTAAACGTTACAGGTTGTAGCTTCAATCCCACTCGAGGAAATGCAATATTTAACATTTTTATATCTTGCTCTGGTAACCAAGCAAAGTGAGGCGTCCCGTTCCAACACACAACATACAATTTTATATTATTATATAAAGTCTTTATTTTCCACCGATAATATAAAATGATGCTAGTTCATGGGAACCGAGTCTGTTAACACTAAGTTGCCAAGTTCCATGTGTCTGCCCTGGTACTTGCGGAATACATCGTGAAGCTACAATTATAGTCCTCACCTCTCTCACAGGGCAGGGGGGCCCTTCTAATGAAAAATGAAAAAGTGTTGTCTTTTTTGTAGGTAGCATCATCACTACTAAAAAAACGTCAATCCGATTTGAAGAACACTTGCTGATACTACTTCTTGAAAACAAACTTATACCTCTTGTCTGAGGTACTATCGCATATATAATTTAAATTATTTAGGTATTTTATATGAAATAATAATAAAAATAGTGGGGTGACAGTAGGCGTTTAGTAGAGTGAGCAGAAGGAACCTAGTGTTAAGACACTCCGCTCCCCACGCACCTATCATTTAACAAAAAAAAATCCAAATTATTTATATCCCCAAAATTTAAAAACGAACTCACAATCGTCACGTTCACAGTTATATGTTGTATTGTTGCGTCACGACGGAAAATCCATATTAGGTATAGGTTTAATATATAAATAGTGTAATAGATACAAGTTCTAAGTCAGCTACATTTTAGGTCAAGTGCGAGTCGGACGCCCACCGACGATTCCGTACTAATTTCAAGATTGTGTGTCAACGAGAAGTACAACCAATAAAAGGTAACATACTTAATTATAGTGCACTTAATCATGTCTATCTTTCAATGAGTGTATACTTATTGACAGACCGACATACGTAGAATAAAGAAACATTACAAGGGTTTCATTTTTAATTTTTGAGTTACGAATCCCTAAAAGAACCTATTGTATTCTACACTTCTTCTTTTGAACAATATTTCAAACTATTTATACTATTTTTAAAGTGTTATTCCACACTTAGGAAAAAAAAAAGACTCATTGTAAAAACCAGCAGGATTTGAACCTGCGCCTCGTGGACAGTGTCCAAGAAGCGCAGGTTCAACTCCCGCTACATTAAAATTTCTAAAGCGTTATTTGAAATGAATATTTTTCGAAACAGTTAAACAATAAATCAAGAAAATTATAAATGAAACTTAAAACATATTTAGTGTATTAGTACAAATGTACGACGAGGTGAAGTGGACGTTATCTGTGACGAGGGTTCACCTACAACGCTGGGAGATACGGTTTGACTTAAACATTAACTATTTGTTTACTTAGAAATATAAATACAGTTCTTCTTCAACGAAGCTGTGCTAGTTTATATGTGAATTACTTATATTCATAGCTTCGCGCTATGTCCTTTATAAAGCAGGATAGGCAGGCACTAGTAGGAATGTGACCACAGCCTATCACGTTAATAGATACTAATCAATCATGTACTATGATATACAAAATGTCAATTAAACAAACTAATTAGATGTAACCGATAATAAGATGTACCGATTCAACTTACACTCTAAAGAGCGTCACAATATCTATATTACAGTTGCAATACCTGTAGTAAGCCTGTCGTAGGCCGCGCAGCGCAAACTTGTTTGTGTCTGTGAACGCGACAGATTGTGAGTTCGATCCCCACTCGAGGAAGAATTTAAAATATTTCGTATATTTTAAATTTTTAATTTTAATATTTAATATTCTCATTTCCTCGCTCTGGTATCAGGGCAAAGCGTGGTGTTGAGTTTCACCACTCAACACGAAATGCCTCAAATTCGTCTGAAAGTGGGGAACAGCAGCGCTATCACTATCATTTAAAATACAGATATATACTGTATTTTTATTGACTAACTTAACAGTCTTGCCACAATACTGTAATTGTATTTTATTAATGGCAACACTGTTTTGCATAAACTTGAATGATGGTTCTTAGATTAACTTAAATTTAAAGCTTGATGTAAAATCGTACCAGGATGACATACGAACTGATTGTTAAAGTGATGGTAGTGAGTTTCATTTCTGCTTGATCGATAAATTATTTTCCGTTCCTCGCTCTAAAATCGTTATGAAATAACAAAAACAATATATTCTTCATAGCTTCGTGCTATATGCCGTACATAGCAGGGTAGGCAGAGGGAATGATAAAGAAGAGAGAAGAAACCTAATGTTAAGACAGTCCGCTTTCTTTTCTACTCTCCGCAGAAATTGGGGCATTGCGAGTTTTGTATTATTATCAGAGTGAATAAATTGAAATATTAAATATTTAATTTCCTTGAGTGAGGATCGAACCCACGAACACACGCTTGTTCCGGTCCGCCACGACAGGGCTCGATAGTGTGCTTATGAATTTTGGTGTAATATGAAACATAATATAAAATTATAAGCAAATTCAACAAATTAACAGTAAGCTTGTGTACGAATATATTGTAATAATATTATTTACGTAATTATACACGTAATATAAGCTATATTAATTGATATGTAATTGGGGATTAAATAATAATTATTATAGCTTATTTTACGTGTATTTTGCGTAATTAATTTTGTAATATATTTTATACTACTGACCTGTTCGCGGCTACGCCTGCTCGAATTACATCATTGTTATAATTATAATTACTAATCTTAACTACTTTCTTGCTCCAATAATATTATCGTTTACGACCATATCTGTAATTTACCTAAAATTTTAGTTTCCAACTAAAATTTTAGATAAATAAAAAAATAATCTTCTGATATTGAGGTAAGGTTGCCAAAATACAATGGTGAAAATTGTGTTCAAATTTGGTAAGCCGCTAATAAGATTAACTCGGAGAAATGTAATAAAATCAGAGAAAGATACAAAAGATTCAAAAATCACTATTTTGGGCCCTCCTACCACCTCCCTATACAATGTTCTCATATGCAATGGCTTTGATAGTGCAAGTCGAAATAGCTCTTAATCCTCATAGTTTTTCCGATCCCTTTGATAAATACGAGTACTACCATATTTCAGCCATTTGCTGGGAAGTTTTAATGTGTTATACGAAATCACCCTATCTATTAACAAAACCGCATCAATCCGTTGCGTACTTTTGAAGATCTAAGCTTACATAGGGACAGACGCGGAAAGCGACTTTGTTTCAAACTATGCATTGATGAAAAAAAAGTATTTGTTTAACATTCACGACGGTTCGATATCCACTCGTTACAAAACAAAGCGCGACGTTAAGTTCCGGCAACTAACACACTATCTCGAAATATTCAAAAATAATATCCCTACAGTAAATATAATATCCCTACAGTAAATATAATATCCCTACAGTAAATATAATATCACTACAATAAATATTTTCTCCGCCTCATAGAAATATTCATACAAGAGGCTGACGAAAGTAACGTATTACAGAGTCCTGAGTAATTGCACCACTTAATATGTCTGCCGCTAATTTTTTACGAGATACCGCAAAAAATACACATTATTTTGAATAGTAAAACTTGATATGTATTTTCATTTTTTTTCTTAAGATTCATTTACTTCACTGTGTTTTTTTTGGTTTTTCATAAGAGATACTGTTTACGCCGGTTGTGGAGTCGAACACCGAGGGAAATATTAAGTAATCATTTCATTTCTACGGCCCAATAATTTAATATTAAACGTAACGTTAAATTCCACCTCCCAAGAAGCAATGTTACGAAAAATTATACTGAAAATTGGGCAAAGCATATTTCATTTGCACAATAATTGAATTTTTGTAAATTGATTTCACGCTATATCCCGCTCACATCAACTCACGGGTGCATGTGAATCTAGTGTTAAGACACTCCGTTCCCATTAAAACACGTCCCTTCTCTGCTTTCCACACCTTTACTACCACCAAATTATAAAGCAATGTATATTGAGTGGCGGATCACAAGGTTACGCTTTACCTTGTTACTAGAGCTAAGAAGAAGTAAAATAATAAAATATGAAAAAAAAACATTTTCCCACGACCGTTACTATTACAGTCGCATCGTTATGTCACTGCGCCATGATGGCCATTTATAAAAATATTTCACCAAAATACATTTTATAAATGTATATAACATTTAAATTTAAAAGGAAGATGTGACATAAAAAATCCTAAAAAAACAAACGAGGCGTTCCATCTGTGAAAAAATACAAGGATTTTATATTTATAACAACTGTGAAGTAGATTATCTCTGGTTACTGTAAATATGTTTTGTTTACCTTTTTTTTATAAGTTCTTAAATATTTTTATATATATGCGTACTATGTATTTTTATAACTTGAAATAAAAGTAAAATAAATCAAAAACGTACAGATTTAAATAAAATTATTGTAGACCCAAATAGAAAAAAAACAGCACCACACATTTTTGCGAGCAACTAAATAGTCAAAGAGAATTTAGTATTAAGCCACCCTTTCACAAGCAAGTCATATTGAGTGGCGGTACTCAACACCGTCCTTCATCTTGTTACCATAAAAAGATGAAAATATATTTTCCCTTATTGTTATTCGAACCTACAACAATCACGCTTAATGTCAGTCACTAAGCCATCGCGCCATGGCGGTCGCAATACAAGAAATTTATACAGATAAGGAACAACTCATATTAAGAACTTTTAATACATAATAGCTTTTGCACACACTCGCTGTAGTTTGGGCAGTTTGCCTGCAGTGGCTTAGATGTGGTTTTTGATTTACCGATCCATTTCTACCCAAAATTATTACTGAAACAAAGGCCTTTAATTTAATAAAGTCAGCTTTACGAAAATTACCTGCCATGTACGGAATACAGTTCCGCATATAGCAGGGTAGGCAGAGAGAACCTAATGTTATAGCACTCCGTTGTATATAGGCACAAATACCAGGGATACACAGAAGATAAGCCAGTGTTGAAGCACATGTTCTCTATCTAGGTACAAGAAAATGCTGTATAGTTAAATTTTTAAAAGTTGTACTGCTCCATACAATATTTATATATCACAACAATACGATGCTAAGGATGGTTACCAATTTGTGTCCCCGAATAAGACATACTCGTGTATAGAATAAATGAAGCGTTTAATTTATATGAAAAATATATATGTATTATTTTTATTTTATTCTATTGTAAATTATAAATGTAGAGCTTAGTAAGATTTTTTACATTTACGCGTTATCTCTTATATATAGCATGGTCTCCTCGACTAAATTCCGATTCCGCGAAAGTTTCAAGATACAAATTAGCCTACATATTGCTCCCATACTTCCTCTATCAGTAAAAGCCTCATATAAATTGGTTTAGCTGATGCGAATATTTACCCGTAGACCAAGGAGTCCAGTAAGATAGACGGACACACAAAAACAATGCTTATAAGTTAATATTTTATAAATAACTATATGCACTTGTAAATATAGTATTTATTTTAAAATCACAGACAGACACTTCTTTTTTTTTACATTTATAGATTACTATATATTTATTTATTTTTTAAGTTTCAAACATTTTCCCGTATATTCCAGACAGTTGAACAAAATGTTGAGTGACTCTGTTCTCCACAAAATTCATTCCCCCGACTGAGAATCGAACACAAAACCTTATCGTTTTTAGTCAGAGTCACGACGACCTTAATTATATTGATATTTTAATACAATAATTTGATCTTCGTTTTTGTGTCCACCTTCATATCTAAGGGATGAAAAGTGCCATCTTCTCTCAGTTAGTTGTCTTCGTAAAATTGCGTGAAACTCGACTACGAGCTTATTAGTGGTTCTATTTTTATATCTCAAAATATTTAAACATTTTGTTTATTTATTAAAAAATGTTTATTGATAAGGCTACTTAGCCTTATATTATACTAGAGGGAACATGGGAATCTAGTGATAAGACACTCCGTTCTGTTCCCCATTTACCGCCAAATTTGAGGTACTGCGGTTTGAGCGTCGGAATTCAACGCCACGATTTACCTTGTTACCAGAATGAACATATGAGAACATCGAATATTTAATTTAAAAATATTAAATATTTCATTTCATCGAGTCGAACCCACAACCTTATGCGTTTACAGTTAAACGCTTGTGCCCCTGCGCCACAACAGGTGGAAAAAAACTTTCATGGTACATTCGTAAAATATTGGGTACTATATGTACTGTATATATTCACACATACATATATGTTCGTCTTTTTACGATGACTTTTACATTAGCTTGATTTCGTTTCTGAGCTCCAAGGGAACGGAGATGTGAATATTTGATATTAATTTTACCTCGATACCTCGTCTTGACATACGTACAGATGGATAGCAAAATAATTTTATTAGGTTTCCATTGTTTTCTTTTGAGGCATGGAGTCTGCTCTATGCGGTAAACAGCAGACTCCATTTCATTTTTCACTTTTTGCCTAGTTATTAAAACATTGAATACTGAGT
>DWMZ01001565.1:0-16043 GCA_018249855.1 Eueides tales michaeli
AATTACTCTCATGTACACTGTACCACAATGAAATCTACAAAATGATATTAAATACAATATAACAATACATATAAAAAGAAATACATATAAAAAGATATAAAATTTAGAGTATATGTAGACACTCCACTTTCCGTTTTTATAACTAAACGAAAGAGCATTTTCTCAGATAGGCAATCGAACTGCCAGTTACCAATTTTAGAGTTAAACCCAGTGCTTCTGTGCCATTATAGATATAAAAAACATTTTTCATTATATATAAATGGTATATATAAATGTATATGGTAATACGCGGCGTTGAGTTCCGCCACTCAACACGCAATGCCTCAAATTCGGGGAACGGAAGTGGAACAGAGTGTCTTAACACTAGGTTGCCGGTTCTGCCATGCCTCGTGCGGGATACAGCGTGAAGCTATATAAACAACAATTACAAAATTAGCACTAAATTAGAAATGCTAATACAAACATATTATAGTAAGTAGGGTTGGGCGCAACGCCAAAAGACCGGTTACAACCGGCTCTATGCTATGAACACATCTAGAATGTACCGAATGTGACATTGTTGAACAAGTTCCTTAACCCTGAATACGTCATCGGCGTCATTGTTGGTGTCATGGCGATGAATTTTTATATATTGTTTTATATAGAATTAGCATAGTTCTTTGTTTACACATATCTATTAATATATGAGGCCCGTATGTATGGATGTTTGTCCCTCTTTCACGCAAATACTATTGGACTGATTACGATTAAATTTGGTATATAGGTAGCTGAAGACCAACAATAACACATAGGCTACTTCTTTTCCGGAGTTCCCGCAGGATTGATTCCTAATTGATAGAATCAACAAATCGCAAGGTCAAACCTAGAGGGTAGCAGGCATGCTCACATCACGAGCATACTGCAGTAGCTACCAATAGACCTAAGATGAGAGCTTTGCAATACTTGGTTACCATATTTCTTGTGTTGATAATATTGGTACGTTATGCGTACAGCGTTTAGTATTTAATATTTTCATTTCTTCGCTCTGGTAAAAAGGCAAAGCGCGGCGTTCCGCCACTCAACAAGCAATACTTCAAAATGCAAAAAGTGGGGAACGGAACGAAGTGTTTTAACACTAGGTTTCCAAAGTCTCTCTGCGTACTCTTCCATGTGCGGACTACAGTGGGAAGCTGAAAAAAAAACTATTAACGCATGGGACAATAATGGGGTGACAATGTCTGACTTTCAGTTCTGTCACTCAACACACAATATCTTAAACTCAGACAACTGTTAAAGAATGACTTGACTAGCTTGTCCTTTACGTACCTTGTTGTATGCGTAACGTGACATTCTGTTTTACCATCTGGTATCTCATTTATGTCGCGGCGTTCCCAAAGTAACACTATAATATGTACTGAAATAAAATGAATAGCAATGAAAAAGTTCAAACCGGCAGCTGTAAGCTCAAAATAAAAAAAATCTTGTGAAAGGGATTTAACCCCGTGTGGAAAATCATTTTAGAAATGTTAAAAAGCGCTTTAAATTATCTAATAGGATAAGTTTATGTTTATAAGCACTACACTCGCCGCTACACGCTTTATCCTGCACATAGCAGGGTAGACAAAGGGAACATGGGAACCTGTGTCAAGACACTCAGCTCCATTCCCCACTTTTCTCCCTTCTTATTTAAAATATATAATGTTTTATAATATACATAAGTACTACGTAATTGTTAGATTTTCCAAATTTTCTTTTGAATTTCCTAGCCATAGAGCCGCAATAAGGGATCAATAAGAGGTTAATACCATTTCTAGATTTCAGATAAGATTGGCGTAGTGACGTAGCCCTGCGATGTCAATGACACATTTACTAGAAGTTTTTAAGCTTTAGAAACTTATAATGTATATAAATTGTATTATTTCAATTTCTTCCGTCAGTATATTCTTTATATAGAATATGGATTACGAGGATTATTTCTTATACTTTTTCTTTTTCATAACACTGTATTCTGCACATAGCAAGATAGGCAGATGGCACCTGGGAACCTAGTGTTAAATCACTCCGTTCCTTTAAGACACTCCTAGTCAAGACTTTCCGCCGAATTTTCAATGTATCGCGACTTGGGTGACGATATTTAACGAAACGTTTTACCTCGCTACCAGAGCAAGGAAATGAAAATAAATATAATTTTCCTCAAGTGGGGATTGAATCCATACACTGTAGCAGGCTTATGCTCCTGGTTATAGAAATATGAATAATTAATATTTTTACTCATACATATTTTCAGCTTTACACTATATCTGCACTATACCTGCACGTAGCAAGGCAAAGGGAACTTGGGAACCTAGTTTTAAGACACTCCGTTCCACTTCTGTTCCCCACTTTCCACCATAACATATACATTAAGCATAAAAAAATCTGATGACTGAGACGCCTGTCGTGGCGCAGCGGCACAAGCGTGTGGCTGTAACCGACAGGTTCTGGGTGCTATCCCCAGTCGAGGAAATGAAATATTCAATATTTTCAATTTAAATATTTAATGTTTCATTTCTTCGCTCTGGTAATAAGGCAAAGCGCGGCGTTGAATTCCGCCACTCAACACGCAACGCTTCAAATTCGGCGGAAAGTATGGAACGGAAGTGGAACGGAGTATCTTAACACTAGGCTCCCAGGTTCCCTTTGGCTACCCTGCCTCGTGCGGGATACAGCTTGAAGCTAAAAAAAAAACATAATATAAAATATCTTAAAATTTAGCTCTCAATGATCCATTCACCGTCATACACGACCGAGCACACGTAGAGTGCGTGACACCTATCCCGTCACTGAACGTGACGTACACGTTTCCCATCCCTATTTATTTTTAAAACATTTCTTGGCAAATAGTGAAAAATATTTCGATCTGGACTTTGACACGGTCGGATTTTAATCGCCATGTGTTGCGTGAATGCCAATGGCTGCGATTTATTAGGGCAGGTTTTCGTTTAGCCTCACACTGTATCTCTGAAGCGAGTGTTATGATACACTGTACCGAATTTCCGGGACTGTGTGTGTTGATAAGCAGTACTCAACGCCGCAAGTGCTGGTGTGATAGTATTTCCAGATCGATATGGGCATCTTCAAAAAGCATATCTATCTATCGTACATAAGCTGCACTTTAGAGAGCAACGGTGCTCACTGACCATCAGTTCACCTGTACCCCGGTTTGCAATTTGCTTGTAATTTTCATAAAAATTCCCGAGAGAGCTGCAAACCTATCATCCCAATACACGTAGGCGGCCTAAATAAATAAAATATAATCATAAAGTTATATATGATTCTTTATATATCGCAAAGTAATTTCCAAATCGTGTAACAAGCAAGTGGTAAATGTCCGCCGCAGTCGTCGCGTGGCCGTGTCGTCGCGTGACGATGACGTCGAGACACCCCGCTGGCCGTTTGTACCATTTATGGCATTATGTATTTACTTAGTCACAAATGTTTTATATAATTCAAGAGAAATTAATTTAAGAATATTAATATATTTTTAAATTAATTTCTTTTTTACGTTGAGAAGGTCCTACTTATTAATTATACAAATAATATTCTTTACTTCATTCTATTTTTTCAGCTTTACTCTATATCTCGCACAGGGTAGGCAGAAAGAACTTGGGAACCTAGTGTTGACACTTTGTTCCGTTACCCACCTTCTGCCGATTTTTTTTTATTGTGTGTTGAGTGGCGGAACTCAACGCCGTGCTTTGCCTTGTGAACAAAATAAAGAAATGAAAACGTTATATATTAAATTTGAAAATATTAAATATTTTAAATTCCTCGTGTGTGGTTTAACTGCCCCATGTTATTAGCTGTCACAAGGCAGCTATATTCCGCAAATAGTAAATCATGCAGAGGGACCTAAACCTAGAACCTAGTGTTAAGACACTCTGTTTTCATTAGACACACAGTTGTACGCTTGTGCTCCTGGGCCACGTTTGCATCACTATAACTTCTTGTTTTTTTAGCTTCACACTGTATCCCGCACGAGGAGGGTAGATAGAGGGAACCCGGGAACCTAGTGTTAAGACACTCCGTTCCATTTCCGTTCCTCACTTTCCGCCGAATTTGAGGCATAGCGTGTTGAGTGGCAGAACTCAACGCCGCGCTTTGCCTTATTACCAGAGCGAAGAAATGAAACATTAAATATTTAAATTGAAAATATTAAATATTTCATTTCCTCGTGTGGGGATCGAACCCAGAACCTGTCGGTTACAGTCACACGCCTGTGCCGCTGCGCCACGACAGGCCTCATAACATCTAAATGACAAAATGTGGGAACTTGTTAACTAAACAATCGATTCAACGTTTAGGATCATTAAAGCACAGGAAGACGATATAAACAGATTAATCTGGTTAAATTTAGGCATTTACAAAGGTATTAATTAATACTAATTAAAGGAATGATAAGGTAATGTATTAATATGAAATGAAATTGACAATAGTAAACATAATTATAATAATTTACTTGAGATTTTTCTTATTATATTTTATGGAAGCGGATACAGAAAGGAAAATAAGTATATATAGAAAACGTACCAGTTTTATAATGGTTTTGTGTATAAATAATAGATAACACAGATTAATTTAATTTATACTACTTAGTCTATATCTATATTAACATAATAAAGCTCAAATTTTACTGCTTTATGGTTTTTAGATTTTGTCTGAGCGCGCTAATCTCGAAACCGCAGATTAGACTAAGAAAAACTTTTTGAGCTGTATCGAAGCAAACTACGACTTTATTACATTATATTAATAGTTTCTATGTATTTGTAATGAGAAAATCACGTCAGGCCTCTAGTATTTAATAAAATCCAATTAATTATTTAATGTACCTAAGAAAATATAGATAATTTTCCACTGATTGCAACAAGCGACCTATTAATATACACCTTATAAACACGCGCACGTCTCTCGCAGTCGTCTCGTGTCCGTGTCGTCGCGTGACTTCAGTGACACTCATTTGATATGTATCAATGTTATTTGCCTATTATTATAAAGTATAGAGAGAGGAGAATCATCTCAAAAACGTAAGGAAAGCTGAAGAAAATGTTCAGCTGCTATCACAAAATAATATTTAAAAACTCTCCAAAATGACGCTTAAATATGCAAATGGTGTGGCATAAAAATAGCAATATTTAATGAATTAAAGTAAGCTGATTTAGAAAATTTAATGCCCATCCTTTTCTATGATATAGACTACTCATTTTCATTTCTACTGACGTTAAGGGCTCTTTTTTTAAATAGGGATACTTTTCTACTATCCAGAGATGGTAGTTAACTTTTAATATCGATTATGGATGTTACGTATAAGTGGTAGCGTACTATCTAAAACTGTGACTAACTATGTGATGGTTGTAAGTTCGAGAACCACTCGAGGCAATAAATAGGTTTTATTTTCTCGCTTTGGTAACAAGACATGGAGCGGAGCTGATATTCGCCAATCGGACAGTAAACAAATGAGTAGTTTAACAATAGGTTCCACTTACATATTAATTTTTTGAATGTGTTACATATTTCAAAGCTTAGTAAAAATGTTTTTTTTCTAGAAATAAGTAAAAACTACGCATTTTAAGTATCAGTCTAGAGTTCTATACAATTAACATTTAAAATTTATCGTATTTTTTATAGGTGAAAATAGAGAACGGAATGATTTGGCAGTCAGTTTCTTCTACCTACTCTAATATGCGAAAAATCTCTTAAACTAAACAAAAACACAAAGTTAAAGTCAAATAATTTTGTACAAAATTATTTGACTTTAACTTTGTGTTTTTGTTTAGTTTAAGAGATTTTTCGCATATTAGAGTAGGTAGAAGAAACTGACTGCCAAATCATTCCGTTCTCTATTTTCACCTATAAAAAATACGATAAATTTTAAATGTTAATTGTATAGAACTCTAGACTGATACTTAAAATGCGTAGTTTTTACTTATTTCTAGAAAAAAAACATTTTTACTAAGCTTTGAAATATGTAACACATTCAAAAAATTAATATGTAAGTGGAACCTATTGTTAAACTACTCATTTGTTTACTGTCCGATTGGCGAATATCAGCTCCGCTCCATGTCTTGTTACCAAAGCGAGAAAATAAAACCTATTTATTGCCTCGAGTGGTTCTCGAACTTACAACCATCACATAGTTAGTCACAGTTTTAGATAGTACGCTACCACTTATACGTAACATCCATAATCGATATTAAAAGTTAACTACCATCTCTGGATAGTAGAAAAGTATCCCTATTTAAAAAAAGAGCCCTTAACGTCAGTAGAAATGAAAATGAGTAGTCTATATCATAGAAAAGGATGGGCATTAAATTTTCTAAATCAGCTTACTTTAATTCATTAAATATTGCTATTTTTATGCCACACCATTTGCATATTTAAGCGTCATTTTGGAGAGTTTTTAAATATTATTTTGTGATAGCAGCTGAACATTTTCTTCAGCTTTCCTTACGTTTTTGAGATGATTCTCCTCTCTCTATACTTTATAATAATAGGCAAATAACATTGATACATATCAAATGAGTGTCACTGAAGTCACGCGACGACACGGACACGAGACGACTGCGAGAGACGTGCGCGTGTTTATAAGGTGTATATTAATAGGTCGCTTGTTGCAATCAGTGGAAAATTATCTATATTTTCTTAGGTACATTAAATAATTAATTGGATTTTATTAAATACTAGAGGCCTGACGTGATTTTCTCATTACAAATACATAGAAACTATTAATATAATGTAATAAAGTCGTAGTTTGCTTCGATACAGCTCAAAAAGTTTTTCTTAGTCTAATCTGCGGTTTCGAGATTAGCGCGCTCAGACAAAATCTAAAAACCATAAAGCAGTAAAATTTGAGCTTTATTATGTTAATATAGATATAGACTAAGTAGTATAAATTAAATTAATCTGTGTTATCTATTATTTATACACAAAACCATTATAAAACTGGTACGTTTTCTATATATACTTATTTTCCTTTCTGTATCCGCTTCCATAAAATATAATAAGAAAAATCTCAAGTAAATTATTATAATTATGTTTACTATTGTCAATTTCATTTCATATTAATACATTACCTTATCATTCCTTTAATTAGTATTAATTAATACCTTTGTAAATGCCTAAATTTAACCAGATTAATCTGTTTATATCGTCTTCCTGTGCTTTAATGATCCTAAACGTTGAATCGATTGTTTAGTTAACAAGTTCCCACATTTTGTCATTTAGATGTTATGAGGCCTGTCGTGGCGCAGCGGCACAGGCGTGTGACTGTAACCGACAGGTTCTGGGTTCGATCCCCACACGAGGAAATGAAATATTTAATATTTTCAATTTAAATATTTAATGTTTCATTTCTTCGCTCTGGTAATAAGGCAAAGCGCGGCGTTGAGTTCTGCCACTCAACACGCTATGCCTCAAATTCGGCGGAAAGTGAGGAACGGAAATGGAACGGAGTGTCTTAACACTAGGTTCCCGGGTTCCCTCTATCTACCCTCCTCGTGCGGGATACAGTGTGAAGCTAAAAAAACAAGAAGTTATAGTGATGCAAACGTGGCCCAGGAGCACAAGCGTACAACTGTGTGTCTAATGAAAACAGAGTGTCTTAACACTAGGTTCTAGGTTTAGGTCCCTCTGCATGATTTACTATTTGCGGAATATAGCTGCCTTGTGACAGCTAATAACATGGGGCAGTTAAACCACACACGAGGAATTTAAAATATTTAATATTTTCAAATTTAATATATAACGTTTTCATTTCTTTATTTTGTTCACAAGGCAAAGCACGGCGTTGAGTTCCGCCACTCAACACACAATAAAAAAAAATCGGCAGAAGGTGGGTAACGGAACAAAGTGTCAACACTAGGTTCCCAAGTTCTTTCTGCCTACCCTGTGCGAGATATAGAGTAAAGCTGAAAAAATAGAATGAAGTAAAGAATATTATTTGTATAATTAATAAGTAGGACCTTCTCAACGTAAAAAAGAAATTAATTTAAAAATATATTAATATTCTTAAATTAATTTCTCTTGAATTATATAAAACATTTGTGACTAAGTAAATACATAATGCCATAAATGGTACAAACGGCCAGCGGGGTGTCTCGACGTCATCGTCACGCGACGACACGGCCACGCGACGACTGCGGCGGACATTTACCACTTGCTTGTTACACGATTTGGAAATTACTTTGCGATATATAAAGAATCATATATAACTTTATGATTATATTTTATTTATTTAGGCCGCCTACGTGTATTGGGATGATAGGTTTGCAGCTCTCTCGGGAATTTTTATGAAAATTACAAGCAAATTGCAAACCGGGGTACAGGTGAACTGATGGTCAGTGAGCACCGTTGCTCTCTAAAGTGCAGCTTATGTACGATAGATAGATATGCTTTTTGAAGATGCCCATATCGATCTGGAAATACTATCACACCAGCACTTGCGGCGTTGAGTACTGCTTATCAACACACACAGTCCCGGAAATTCGGTACAGTGTATCATAACACTCGCTTCAGAGATACAGTGTGAGGCTAAACGAAAACCTGCCCTAATAAATCGCAGCCATTGGCATTCACGCAACACATGGCGATTAAAATCCGACCGTGTCAAAGTCCAGATCGAAATATTTTTCACTATTTGCCAAGAAATGTTTTAAAAATAAATAGGGATGGGAAACGTGTACGTCACGTTCAGTGACGGGATAGGTGTCACGCACTCTACGTGTGCTCGGTCGTGTATGACGGTGAATGGATCATTGAGAGCTAAATTTTAAGATATTTTATATTATGTTTTTTTTTTAGCTTCAAGCTGTATCCCGCACGAGGCAGGGTAGCCAAAGGGAACCTGGGAGCCTAGTGTTAAGATACTCCGTTCCACTTCCGTTCCATACTTTCCGCCGAATTTGAAGCGTTGCGTGTTGAGTGGCGGAATTCAACGCCGCGCTTTGCCTTATTACCAGAGCGAAGAAATGAAACATTAAATATTTAAATTGAAAATATTGAATATTTCATTTCCTCGACTGGGGATAGCACCCAGAACCTGTCGGTTACAGCCACACGCTTGTGCCGCTGCGCCACGACAGGCGTCTCAGTCATCAGATTTTTTTATGCTTAATGTATATGTTATGGTGGAAAGTGGGGAACAGAAGTGGAACGGAGTGTCTTAAAACTAGGTTCCCAAGTTCCCTTTGCCTTGCTACGTGCAGGTATAGTGCAGATATAGTGTAAAGCTGAAAATATGTATGAGTAAAAATATTAATTATTCATATTTCTATAACCAGGAGCATAAGCCTGCTACAGTGTATGGATTCAATCCCCACTTGAGGAAAATTATATTTATTTTCATTTCCTTGCTCTGGTAGCGAGGTAAAACGTTTCGTTAAATATCGTCACCCAAGTCGCGATACATTGAAAATTCGGCGGAAAGTCTTGACTAGGAGTGTCTTAAAGGAACGGAGTGATTTAACACTAGGTTCCCAGGTGCCATCTGCCTATCTTGCTATGTGCAGAATACAGTGTTATGAAAAAGAAAAAGTATAAGAAATAATCCTCGTAATCCATATTCTATATAAAGAATATACTGACGGAAGAAATTGAAATAATACAATTTATATACATTATAAGTTTCTAAAGCTTAAAAACTTCTAGTAAATGTGTCATTGACATCGCAGGGCTACGTCACTACGCCAATCTTATCTGAAATCTAGAAATGGTATTAACCTCTTATTGATCCCTTATTGCGGCTCTATGGCTAGGAAATTCAAAAGAAAATTTGGAAAATCTAACAATTACGTAGTACTTATGTATATTATAAAACATTATATATTTTAAATAAGAAGGGAGAAAAGTGGGGAATGGAGCTGAGTGTCTTGACACAGGTTCCCATGTTCCCTTTGTCTACCCTGCTATGTGCAGGATAAAGCGTGTAGCGGCGAGTGTAGTGCTTATAAACATAAACTTATCCTATTAG
This sequence comes from Eueides tales michaeli, assembly GCA_018249855.1. Classification (NCBI taxonomy): domain Eukaryota; kingdom Metazoa; phylum Arthropoda; class Insecta; order Lepidoptera; family Nymphalidae; genus Eueides; species Eueides tales. Next base: position 9,983 of record DWMZ01001565.1, read on the forward strand.
ATAATTTAAAGCGCTTTTTAACATTTCTAAAATGATTTTCCACACGGGGTTAAATCCCTTTCACAAGATTTTTTTTATTTTGAGCTTACAGCTGCCGGTTTGAACTTTTTCATTGCTATTCATTTTATTTCAGTACATATTATAGTGTTACTTTGGGAACGCCGCGACATAAATGAGATACCAGATGGTAAAACAGAATGTCACGTTACGCATACAACAAGGTACGTAAAGGACAAGCTAGTCAAGTCATTCTTTAACAGTTGTCTGAGTTTAAGATATTGTGTGTTGAGTGACAGAACTGAAAGTCAGACATTGTCACCCCATTATTGTCCCATGCGTTAATAGTTTTTTTTTCAGCTTCCCACTGTAGTCCGCACATGGAAGAGTACGCAGAGAGACTTTGGAAACCTAGTGTTAAAACACTTCGTTCCGTTCCCCACTTTTTGCATTTTGAAGTATTGCTTGTTGAGTGGCGGAACGCCGCGCTTTGCCTTTTTACCAGAGCGAAGAAATGAAAATATTAAATACTAAACGCTGTACGCATAACGTACCAATATTATCAACACAAGAAATATGGTAACCAAGTATTGCAAAGCTCTCATCTTAGGTCTATTGGTAGCTACTGCAGTATGCTCGTGATGTGAGCATGCCTGCTACCCTCTAGGTTTGACCTTGCGATTTGTTGATTCTATCAATTAGGAATCAATCCTGCGGGAACTCCGGAAAAGAAGTAGCCTATGTGTTATTGTTGGTCTTCAGCTACCTATATACCAAATTTAATCGTAATCAGTCCAATAGTATTTGCGTGAAAGAGGGACAAACATCCATACATACGGGCCTCATATATTAATAGATATGTGTAAACAAAGAACTATGCTAATTCTATATAAAACAATATATAAAAATTCATCGCCATGACACCAACAATGACGCCGATGACGTATTCAGGGTTAAGGAACTTGTTCAACAATGTCACATTCGGTACATTCTAGATGTGTTCATAGCATAGAGCCGGTTGTAACCGGTCTTTTGGCGTTGCGCCCAACCCTACTTACTATAATATGTTTGTATTAGCATTTCTAATTTAGTGCTAATTTTGTAATTGTTGTTTATATAGCTTCACGCTGTATCCCGCACGAGGCATGGCAGAACCGGCAACCTAGTGTTAAGACACTCTGTTCCACTTCCGTTCCCCGAATTTGAGGCATTGCGTGTTGAGTGGCGGAACTCAACGCCGCGTATTACCATATACATTTATATATACCATTTATATATAATGAAAAATGTTTTTTATATCTATAATGGCACAGAAGCACTGGGTTTAACTCTAAAATTGGTAACTGGCAGTTCGATTGCCTATCTGAGAAAATGCTCTTTCGTTTAGTTATAAAAACGGAAAGTGGAGTGTCTACATATACTCTAAATTTTATATCTTTTTATATGTATTTCTTTTTATATGTATTGTTATATTGTATTTAATATCATTTTGTAGATTTCATTGTGGTACAGTGTACATGAGAGTAATTACAGAGTTTTTTGTTAAGTTGAGAGAAAAATAGTATTAAGAATTGAATCATACTGTTTTTTACATGCATATTTTGCGTAAGTCCTTATCTTTTTGCTAGAATAAAGCTTAAAAATAATAAAAAATGCTAGCTATAATAAGGCTAGAGTTCATCAACATTCCATGTCTTGAAAATTCGGTGAAATTGATGATTTTTTTCAATACCCAGGCCTAACTCAACTTAGCTTCACGCTGTATATTTATTTATACCTAGTATTACGCTATGGTAATACCTACGTGTGCGGTAAAAATCATGTAGTTATATTATTAACAATTTCAATGAATACTTAAACAAATATTCCGTTGTAAAACTAAATGCGCAGTTCACTGTAGTCGGTACAAACAGCGCGGCGCGGCCGTACCCCCGCAATGACGTCACGGGACCCCTGGAGAGAGGGTGAGGGAAGGTCACGGTAGAGGTTACTACGTTGTACGTTTTAACTGTTAAGTTCAAGTGAACATTTTAAGTTAGGTTAGTCAGTTTTTAATAGAAAATATGGTGATAAATGATGATGATAGTAAGTGATATTAGATATATTAATGTATTAAAAATACGACAGAAATATTACGAAAAATTGCTTTATCGCACATCTAGAGAAATTCCAAATTCTTTGTTTCCCGTCCGTATTGGGATTTCGGGAAATCCCCTTTCAGTGTTCCCGTACATATCTCAATGTATCACAGTTTCAATTGCGCGTCTCTCTCAATAACCTAGTAACGAAAGAAGTTTACATATCTAGATCAAATTGTTTGAAAAATGTCATTACTTCAAAGAAAGGTATGTCTAGACCGTAGCGTTTGACTCTCCGTTGTCTCTGCCTACCCCGCTAGGGATACAGCATGAAGCTAAGTCAGTAGGTAATTACTACAACATTTTTTTTAATTTAAATTACTGAAATATAATTTATTCATAGATCGATGTGACGACATATTACTTCTGAACATTCAAAAATTTGTTTATAAAAAAAAAAAACAAAAAAATTGAAAAAAAAGAAACAAGCAACCGAAACCAAAAATACTGATGAATTTAATATATTGAAATACTCATAATAAAATAAATGATATATGAACGCAATATTTTAACAAATTTACTATTATATATATTCCTATATCTTCTCTCTAAAAATACTCATTAAGAGACACTTTAAAAATAGTAACTGAATACAAAATGGAGATGTTAGTTGATACTAAGTACAGTACTACTTTGGTATTAAAACGTTGTTACTGAAATAGCACCATCCAATTCCATTAAGAAACACCAAAGGCGTTCCGAGGTTTAGCGAAAGTAGATTACGAAGCATTTTTTTACTGTTTGTTTATTTTTTTTTAAGTTTCATATTTATTATTTGTATATATATATATATATATATATATATATATATATATATATATATATATATATATATATATATATATATATATATATATATATATATATATATATATATATATACATAAAAATAATCTTTTTTTGTAAAATAGAAGGATTAAATTGGTATACGTATACGTAGCTAATGAAAATAGACTAACAAACAATGTATTTATTAGTCTATTTTCTATATAAAAGTTGAAAGGGGTATCTTAATTTTAAATAGGCCGAATGTGACATTAATTTGTAGAACGAAGTGATTTATCTCGAGATGCTTTGTTTTTCGTCTATTTCTTAACTTTGAGAAAAAAAATAAAAATGTTTTTAATCTTGTAAAATAACATAAATTAAAAAATACGTTATTTATGAAATAATTACATACTTTAGTTAATTAAATATTTTAGGGGACTATCGTGGCGCAGAGGCACAAGCATGTTATTTTAAACGCGACAGGTTGTCGGTTCGATCCTTGTTCGAGGAAATGAAATATATAATATTTTCAATTTAAATATTTTCATTATTCGCTCCTAACAAGGCAAAGTGAGGCGTTAAATTCCGCCACTCACACGCAATGCCTCAATGTCTGCGCAGAACGGAGTGTCTTAACACTAGGTGCCTTTGTCTACCCTAGCTACCCTTTGGCTAAGCTATAAGTACCTATTAGTAAAGAATTACTTAATTAAATATTAACATGTCAAGTCTTGAACGATCATATATATTATTAAATTAATATAACAAAATAATATGAAACTAACATTCAATACTATTAATATACGTATCCTAAAAAAACTTTCTTTAAATATATGTATTTATTACAGCAAGGACTTCTAAGCCTGCGCTCGATGCTCTGACGTCACGGGAGGGCGAGGTCGGAGAAGGTCACGGTAGAGGTTACTACGCTGAACGCTCCACGTTTAACTTTGTCCAGTACCTCTGTTAATTTTAACTGAAACTTGCAATGTTTTTATTTTTTTGAAAAATATTTGCGTTCTATTCTATTATGTTTTTTTTTACGCCTATTTTATGGTAAGGCGTGTTGAGTGGCGGAACTCGACGTTGTATGGAAATATTAAATTCATTTAAAAATATAAAAAAGATGTTTCCTCGAGTAGGGATTGGACTCACATTCTTTTACAAGCATTTATTTTCTAGCGTCACGACATGCTTCTATGAAATAATATTGTTATGGATATAGAAGATAGAACCTGATATATATAGATAGAAATAAATTATTATTTTTTTAAATTAAAAATATCAAGGTTACAACGATCAAAACGAGTGAGGGTCGGTGAGTGAATCAACATGGGTGTCAAGTCCACTTATATACATATTCAGTGATCTTTGAAAAATCTGAAAGTTATAATATGAAAACAATACAATGATGATGGATGTATATTTTGGTAGCACGACAAAAAGTGTTAAATAAGACTTATAGGATACTTTAGGTAATCTATACAAATAAAATAAACAGGATACTTTGTGCAAAATATTTGACAGTCGCCATCTCTTATATAAGTAATAAAATGTATGTAGATATGCAGGACATAAACTATGCGAAATAAATGTCATGTATAAAAGTTTTTTTATTAACAAACAAGAAAACTTCCACATTTTTGCAATATATAGGAATATGTTATGTGAAATATTATTAAATAAATATATATATACGACATAATTTTTTTAAATTATATTTTTCGTGGAACGATTGGTTTGCTTCTATTATTTTTATCAAAAAATATTAGGCTATAAATAAAAAATTGTGGTATTTTATTTTTTACGTCAAATTAATACTTTAAATAGAATATTTTTTTAATCCTTTTTTATGGAAAAATAAAATTTTGTATCAATTAAGAAATAGCACTGTGTAATGTAAAGCATACTTATGGAACGCAAAATTAAAAAATAGTAATAATAAACTAATTTTTATCTGTGGCATCATTCCCGGTGTAAAATGCAAATAATGAAGAGTACTGAATGACACATAACAAATATATAACATTCTATGTGATCTAGTTCTGACGGCAGGTGCGTGGGGTGTATCGAAACGATTTAGCTGAACATGATGTTTCTCGATAAATCTTTTTTTTTTCACAAACGTCTTCTACACGCTGTATCCCGCTCATAGTAGGGTAGGCAAAGGAAACTAGGATAAGGAGTTAAGTCGTCCCGTGTCGCATTTTCCGCCGAATTTGAGGCATTGCGTGTTGAGTGACAGAACTCAACGCTTTGTCTTGTTACCAAAGATGAAATATTTCATTTGAAAATATTAAATATTTCCTTTCTTCGAGTGAGGATTGAACTCACGACCTGTCGCATTTACAGTCACACGCTCGTGCCCCTGCGCCACGACATCTACTAAAACAAAAACTTTTTAATATTAAACCAGTACTTACAGTGATCAACTCATTTAACCGACCATACTTATCACTAATATCTTAATATGCCTAATCTTAAAATCAGAAATCATAAATCACACAACACCAATCAAAAACAACTTCATAAATCGTTGACCCAAAGAGCTGCCGTCTATGGCGTCACCACAATAACATTATATAAAAATAAATGGTGTACAGTAGGCGTGACCCCATTAAACCGCGTGGGCGTAGAGATAGCTATGTTGTAAGTGTTTTACCCTCGCTCAGTACGGGGTGTGGGCCTTTAAAATAACTTCTATCCATTCAATCTTTGTTATTTCATTCTTTAAATAGTTTTTGCATTAATATTTAATAGTGTTTTTTAGTTAATTTGTAGCTATGGTAATGTTTATTGCAGGTAATTTGATGTGAAAATGCGGCCTTGAGTTTCGTCATTTAACAGATAATGCCTCCAGAATTCGATGAAAAGTAAGGAACATGAACTGACTGTCTACCTACCATGCTATATAAGGGACATACCGTGAAATTAAAAAAAAGGATATAAAATATGGAAAATAAATTAAAAGAAAGAATCCATTTCAGTACTCTCGTCTAGACATTACATATATACATCAGAATTATTGTACATTGACATAAATATATATATATATATATATATATATATATATATATATATATATATATATATATATATATATATATATATATATATATATATATATATATATATATATATATATATATATATATATA
>DWMZ01001566.1:0-16043 GCA_018249855.1 Eueides tales michaeli
TAAAAACAATTCTTATATATGCGTAGATAAGAAGTGTTGTTGATAAGTGTCATAAAATCTATAACGCGCAGATTGCGTCCATACGATACGAAGTCCCACTCACGTCACAAACTTTGACAGGCGCTTATAGTAAATTTGTCAGTAATTTCTATTGAATCATACTTGTTACGACCATCCGTTGCTATTAAAGTAATGTAGTTCTCGATTTTCCGTTGAATTCTTGTTAAAATTCGCGTTTTACCTCACTAACATCTATATTTAATATTTTATTTCTTGTTGTGGGGACCGAACTAACAACCTATCACGCTTATAAACGCATGTTTGTGCCTTTGAGTTATAGTATGCCTCATTAAACAAAAGCTTTTAGTTTTTTATATAAATTTCAATTATAAAAATACATAAATACATTTATAAAAATCGATAAACTCGTTCAAAAATACATTAAATCACTGACAGTGATGTATTTACGTATTGGCAGAATGCAGATAATCCAGTGCCGTTGTCAAACGTTACTCGGCAAAAGGAAACTATTACGCGCGGGAAAACGACGCCATTTCCTTGATGTAACTGTGTCGAAATGGCGGCTCGTTTTGTGAACACTGTGGTGTTAATCATAGATTACATCCTTTTAGGCTTGTCGCTTATTATTACTAGAAATTTAAAATATTTGTATATTTATTATATATTATACACGCAATTTAATTTTTATCGCGAAAAGATATAAAATATTCATTACAAGTTATATAATAAGACGAATATACGTTACCTATCTCACAGATCTTTAGGTACCGAAACTTCCGCAAAGTTAATGTTTATTTATATTTAGTTTATTTAAATATATATATATATATATATATATATATATATATATATATATATATATATATATATATATATATATATATATATATATATATATATATATAGATATATATATATATATATATATATATATATATATATATATATATATATATATATATATATATATATATATATATATATATATATATATATATATATATATATAATATAATATATATTTCTTTATTTACAAACAACCAAAATTACAGCTTTGACATTCAAGAATAAAAGAAAAAACTAAACAAAAAAAACAGGTAAGGTAAAAATTACAAGAAAATCGCTTAATGTCAACCTAATAACGAAGTTCTTGTCATCTACCATCCGTGTACGAGTATACTATTACTGTTACGGTCATATTATAATTGTATATTATATACTACTTGGTCATAAATTGTTCCTGATGACGCTTAAATAGAGAGAATGATTTAATACCGATCATTTGTTAGTCAATTAGCCGTAGATCGAAGATGCATGCAAAATTGCACGCAACGATTTTGTTGTTACGTTCACTATGTTTTGTTATATAAGTCATGGCTAAGTTCTTCTCTTTATATGATACTAGTCATCGTCCTCAAGTTTGTATGCGTCATAGATTTTAAATGTGAAATGAGAAATATATTATGAGAATAATTTATTCACCACAGTGGGAATTGAACTCAGTCACCACGTTTAAAGTCAGACGATGCAAAGTGTAAAGAGAGCCTTAAAATAAGTTATGTTAACAAAAATGTTAGTAAAAGTTGCGGGACGCAATTTGCAATTATTATCTCAACTCGAGAGCCAGCTCTACAGTTTTGATGGCAAACACGCGCTGACTTGTTTAAATATCTTATGAAATTTACATAATTTTCCAAAGATATTACGGTTGTCGGACGATCATTTTGAATTAAATAGTTAATTGTCACTTCAAATATCATAAATAGAATACTTTTTTATTTATTTACTTTAACCATCACGCTGTATCAGTCTCGAAGTGTTATTGGTAAAGGGGACGAAGAGTAAAAACGTCCCATTTTCTATTTACATAGAAAACTAAAAGTATCAATAAATTTGAACTTTTTAAACTTGATATTTTTAATTCCATACTTGTTTATTTTGTAAACAGCTGGACCACAGCCAACGACGCGCCGTTACAGCGGCGATCCAATATTGTTTGACCAATTGGCAATTATCGTAATCCTTGCCTTATGTATTGGAACTTTAAAATTAATACCAAGTTTCTATGATAGTGAATCTTAAATCAACATTAATAGTATAAATATTTTCACTTCCAACCGTCCAAACCGTCCTAACAACGCTCCGACCTACTAAGCCATACGTTCTTAAGTATTTAAAAAAGAAATTTTATGAGCTAGTTACAATTTATTATAGATAAATACATAAATAAAAATATTAAAAATATATATAAATAATAAGATTTAATTTTATTATACCCCAACATATAAAAGTGTAGGCAGAGAAAATCTATTTTTAAGACACTCCGTTCTACATTTTTAGACAAATTTATAAGCAATTACTTATTTACGATCTGTCTTATTACCTAATTTATCCTTGTGAGAATTGAATTCACGACCGGCGTGCTTACAGACAACCGATGTACCACTAATCCGACGGCTACATAATAAAATATTAAAAAATATAGAATACAATGGCTAATACGATATTCCAAAGAAAAGTAATACAATAGGTTTGTATAATGTACACTATAAATCAACTAAAGCTGTTCCTCGACGTTTTTAATATCTACCAACATCATTACATCTCTTTTATGACGATAATCCAGTAATTTTGATCGCCATATCTCATACTAAATAGCTCATATCGCAGAAACGGTAATGGATGGTAAAAACGTAATAAGTTTTTTACCAGAATTTAGTAACGGAAGACTAATGGTTATATTTAACATATATATAATATATTTCGTTTTATAAGCGAGGTTTATAAGCGAGGCGAGGACGCGATGATGGTTATGCAAGCAAGCACAAGCCTGTGACTAACAAACGACAGGTTGTAGATTCGATCCTCACTTGAGAAAATGAAATCTTAATATTTCAATTTAAATATTTAATGTTTATGTTTATGGCGCGGCGTTGAGTTTCGCCACTCAACACGCAATTCCTCGAATCGGCGGAAAGTGCGATACGGAATGGAGAATCTTAACACTAGATTCTCAAGTTCCCTCTGGCTACCCTGCCATGTGCGGGATACAGCGTGAAGTCGAAAAAAATGTATAATAAAAAGAACCATTCAAATTCGGTTCACATATAACTTTAATAATTTTAGACCCGTCGTGGTACAGAGGAACAAGCGCGCGACTGTGAACGCGACAGGTTGTGGGTACGATTCCCACTAGAGGAATTGAAATATATATGGAATTTTCATTTCTTTGCTCTATAAAGGACAAATCGCGGTGTTGAGTTCCGCCATCCAACACTCGATACCTCAAATTCGGCGGAAAACGGAAGGTGCGCATTGTCCTCAATAAAAAAATATATATATTTGTGAAAGAATATATATTAAAATACATTATAATACTTTGACTGGTATTAATAATTTTAGCGGTTAATTAGAAACATTAAGCAATGTTAATATATACAACTTTCGTATAAAAGTTGTGGTAAAAGCTTTCAAAATTTAACTATCATATGATGTTCCAGTTAACTAATTGGAAACTAAAAGAATACGATTACAACATTAATGAATGTACTCATTATGAATATTTTATTTCACTTGTTCTTTTTATTAAATGAAAATGGCTGAAAAGTTTTATTTTTGATTATTTTTTTTTAGTAAGAAGTCAAGTAAATTGTTATTATATTACTATATTTAATTAATAATATTTTGACGATATAAAAGTATACGAAAATAAACGTATTACTTTACGAGTTAAATGTATCTATGAAGTCAGTATACACCATGTGCTTGTACATGAATTCAATAATATATACTATACTACGCATTGGCGATGTGAAGTGGTATTAGAAAGAGAAGGGATGAGAAAGAGGGGAAAAGCACTTCCGTTATAATTTTTTCTTACGGTTTTACTCCCGCCAACTCTGCCCTTAGAAACTTCGTTCCAATATTGTTTTATAATATATAAAGATGCTTGTTACGTTACAAGTGTTTGGGACGAAATTAATTTAGCTGTAATTTTAGTTTTCATTGAGAGAGCTCCACGCCGTTACCGTTAGGATTCCGTGCCAAAAGGATACAACGATGGTATTACTAAGAAACTGCTGTCCTCCCGTTTGTCAGTTCGTCTATCACCAGGGTGTATCTCTATGAGGCCATGATAGTTAGACAGCAGAAATTTTTACGTATGATGTATTTCTGTTACTATAATAACATATTAAATAATCATATAAAGGACGAGAAAAAGAAAGATATTTTTGTCGTTTTTATAGAACCATTATCTATAAAAATTTAGGGCTGTCGTAGCTTAGAGGCAAATATTTATTATGTTCAATTTAAATATTGAACGTCTTCATTTCTTCACTCTGGTAACAAGGCAGAATGTAACGATGAGTACCGTCACGCAATATGCAATGCTTCAAATTCGGTGGAGAGTGGGAAACGGAATAGAGAGTGTCTTAACACTACTCCCCAAGTTCCATCTGCCATGTGCGGGGTACAGCGTGAAGCTGGTGCTAGACCATTTTTGTGCGTTCCTTCCGAATTCAATATAATGCGTTTGTAGTAACGAAACTAAACGCCTCGCTTTAACGTTCCAGACCGAGTAATTGAGAATAATAATTCTGAGTGGCCAAAACCATTGCGGTGACAGTCGCATGCCATTTAACCTTCGTCAGGATTCATTTCCTGTATGTAATTTTTAGCTTAAATTTAATTGAACTTGTTGAGCAAACTTTTCTTGCTTATTTTATAATCTATGTTATATTATATATATATAATGGAAAACGGAAGTGTATTAAAGGGAACAGAGTGTCTAGTCACTAGGCTCCCTAGTTTCCTCTGCTTTGCTATTTAAAAGAAAAAAATAAATCGTATTATTTATTAAATTTACTATCACGTTAATAAAATTGCAATTATGTTAAATGTAACATATACGAGAACAAACTTTATTTCTTAAGATGTATTAAAATATTTTATATTCTACATCAGTATGTTATACTTAAAAAAACAATAAAGAAAACAGATCAATATTTACACCTCAATCTAAGCATCATAAAGAAACTATAACTAATTTATCAAACTGAAACAAACGCAGCAATACATTCTGTTAGAACAGTAAACATTTATGTCAGGTGTTAAAAGAATTTATTGGGACATACGCTGCCATCGCGGGAGTCCACGGGGAGTCCCCGTAACATAGTGTGCGTGAACCCGCAGGCGAATAGCTCGGTGTGGCCAGTAATACTTCTCTTGGCACTGAATGTCCGATATACCACTGAATGTACAGACGGACAGTATAAACATAAACAAGGAGTATGAAATTAGTACAATTTTGGTCAAAATGTGCGATTTTGTCTCTGGATTTGAGTGTTTACTTCGTTATAGTTTCACGCTGAATCCTGTAATTTGCGGGTTGGCTTTCACGCTGAATCCTGTAATTTGCGGGATATTTGAGGTATTCCGTTACTCATTTTTAATTTTCAAGGTTTTTCATGTTGAGTGGCGGAATGTATGTGAGGATTTATAGGGTTTTTATTGTCCATCTGACATAAGCTTTATGTTTAATGTAATAAAGCTTAGAGGAATCGTTATGGTAACTTTAGAATGTAACCAAAAATGGTTATTTGGTTATAAATTCAATTTTACGCTACTTCCGGTGTAGTAGGAAGGGTGGGCAGAGGGAGCATTGTGATAACATACTTCGTTCTCTAGATCTTGTTTAATTTTTAAGTCATTAAACGTTTGTGTTACGCGCTCAATTTTAATACCAAAGCGAAGACGGAGGAGAAAATAATTAATTCTCCCGAATGGGAAACGAACCTGCAACCGTCTAATTAACAATCAGACGCTGTACCAATGCGCTAAGACAGAGTTAGTTTTTACTTACTAAGCTTAAAAATAGCTTTAATGGATTCCAATGGAAATCTACGGAGCATATTTTATAAAAATAATTTAATTTCAAATAAATAAAAATGAATTTAATTATAAAATTTACAATTTTAAAAGTTTTTTGAAACTTTCAATTAGTTTCATATCTAGTTCAAGCTTTAACGTCTAACTTGGCAAAGCTCCAAACGCTTACAAAACCAATCGGGGTAAATTAATCGGCCTTTTAAAAAAACTAAATAAATATATGTACATATACATATATTATGTATCGGCTGCATTTTGCATGAACGAGAGCATTTAATTACGAGGCATAAAATATAAAAATATAATGTGACAACAAAAGCCAGGTTCAGGTAAAATATATTTTTAATGTATTTAACTTGCTTAATGCATTGCTTGATGGAATTGGTAGCAACATTGACTGTAAACGCGATCGGTAGTGGGTTCGATTTACACTCGAGGTAAAAAATAATTTTATATTGTTATTTCTTCACTCCGATAACAAATTGAAGCTTGGCCTTGAGTTCCGCCGATCAAGAAACAATGCTTTAAATTAATATACATAAGTATAGCTACAATCTTATTTTTTTTATTAGAGATATTATATTTTTATGAACATTTCAGTTTCACGCTTTATCCCGCACATGGCAAGGTAGGCAGAAGGAACTTGGGAACCTAGTGTTAAGACACTCCGTTCCGTTCGCCACTTTCCGCTAGCTTTAAGGCTTTGTGTGTTGAGTGGCAGAACATAGCACTTACCAGAGTGAAGAAAAGAATGAAAAACATGAAATATTTAATTTGAAAATCTTGTCGCATTTACAGTCACACGCTAGTGCCCCTGCGCCACGACCTGCCTTATATTTATTGTTTTTATTAATAAATTGATTTGGTTCAGCTTACAATTTGGCACGTTGTGTCGCACGTGGAGTGCCCTTACTCTGAATATATACTGATGTCAGCTGACTATCTAAAATTGGCTAGCATTCAGACAATCTCTTGAATATCATATAGCTGAAAGTAGCTTAATAAGACTTTGAGTTAGGTTGAAGTCAACACTATCAAAGATAAATTTGATACTCATATATGAAAACTATATTATATTACTCTCGTGCGGCTTCGCCCGCATGGTCAACTATAAAAATATTTTTACTATGTTTTTTATTCAGGACACTGCGTACCTTCCATTTTCCGCCGAATTTGGTATATCTGGTGTTGGGTGACGGAACTGAACGCCGCGATTTGTCTTTTAAAGAGTGAAGAAATTAAAATTCTAAACATTTTAATTCCTCAAGTGAATCGAACCCACAACCTGTCGCGTTTACAGTCGCACGCACCCCTGTTCCCCTGCACCACAACACGCCTAAAATGATGTAGTTTTTAGGATTTTCATGTATATTTAATAAAAATATAACTTATTTTTGTGCCAAACAGACAGAAGACAAGCCAGTGCTTGTAAAAGAAAATTATTCATTCCCCCTAAAGGCAGTAGTAACTCCTTCCCGAGAGTGAGTCGAAGTTAGTTCAACTTCGACTTACTCTCAAGAAGGAGTTATTCTCACTATAATTCTCTGGAAACAAACCAAAACTTGGCGTTGAGTTACGCCACCCAAAACGCAATGCCTCAAACATAAGACAGAAACAGGGTGGCGGATTACCTTAACCTATACAGGTTCCCTTGGGAAATATGAAAACGGTGAAAACGGAAACCTTAGAGGATCACTATATTGTCCGTGTATCGAAACCATGTATCTCAAAACCATGTATCTCGCACTGTGACTTTTACAGAAACTTGGTACTAATTTTAAAGTGCCAATACATAAGGCAAGGACTACGATAGTTGCCAATTGATCCGCGCTGTAACTGCGCGTCGTTGACTGCGGTCCAGCTGTTTACAAAATAAACAAGTATGGAATTAAAAATATAAAGCTTAAATTTTATAGCAGAAAGTGCCACATGGGTTGTTACTTTGCTATGTAAATTTTTATGTGTTTATGTTAAGATATTATTTTGTGTGATATATCTACGTAGTTTTTTTAGAAATAGAGATTCAATACAATGTAGGCATATAGCGTAAGATCAAATAAATTTACGAATATACATATAAAGAAACTTTAAAAAAATTTTCAAAACTGAAATTAACTGATTTCACATAAAAAAACAACCTTATATAGATCTAAGATATATGATTCGTAAGAACGTAACAAAAATTATACAACTTAACTAAATCTAGTGCTTATTACTTGCAAAGATATTAAAATATATAAAACTATACATTATTTAATTAGACGAATATATGTTACCCATATGTCAGACCTTTAGGTATCGAAACTTTTGCAACGTTAATGTAAACTTAATAAGAAAGTTCTTGTCATCTACCTCTCGTGTACGAGTATACTATTACTGTTACGGTCATATTATAAGAGTATACGATTGAGCGTTGGCCATAAATTGTTCCTGATAACGCTTACATATTCACGGATAGCCACAAAATGATTTAATACTGATCATTTGTTAGTATCAATTTGAATTGCCCGTAGATCGAAAATGCATGCAAAGGTACCAATTTTGTTGCTTACGTTCACTATACTATACTATATGCTGCTGTCGATTTGTTTTACTATTTTGTAATTTTGTATTTTTATTTTTTTTTGTAGACATTATGATGTAAAATGAAAAATCTCATTTTCTCGTTTATGTATGTTTGGATCTTGGAGAAGTCTTTTTCTATTAATTAAGAGAAGATAAGAAAAAGTTACTCACTAACGTACCTAGAAGATGTTGAATGGTGTAAATGGCAGTAATCTATTCATAAGACAGAAGTAATCATTTATACAAAAATGCCAAGACGTGAGAAGAAATGAAAATTGCCAAGATATATATAGTCAATAATTCACATATATTTCAATGAATGATTTATGTAATAAAAATACATTTTATTTTTCTAAAAAAATATTTTATTTTTCTAGTAATAATAAATGACAAGACTAAAAAGATGTAATCTATGACTAACACCACAAACAAGCCGCCATTTCAACACACTTACATCAAGGAAATGGCGTCGTTTTCCCGCGCGAAATAGTTTCCTTTTGCCGAGTAACGTTTGACAACGGCACTGGCTTATCTGCATTCTGCCAATACGTAGATACATCACTGTCAGTGATTTAATGTATTTTTGTACGAGTTTCTTGAGATTTATAAATTCAAATAATGTAAAAAACTGAAAGCTTTTGTTTTGTGAGGCAAGTTAGCGCAAACTGTGCGATTTTAAGCGGTTGCGGGTTCGGTTAAAATATAAAATATTTATTATCCCGAGTTTTAACAAGAATTTACAGAAAATCGAGAACGGAAGTATTCTTATGGAATCGGAGTGTCTTAGCACTTGGTTCTCAAGTTTTATCTGCTTAGCCTACTATATGAGTGATACAATGTGAAAAAAATCTATCTACAGAAAAGTATTAGTTATATACCTATTAATAAAACTTGAACTAAAATATTTACTATCACTTCACATATCACTTCACATCTTTTAAAATAAAAAGAGGACAACAATATTAACAACAGCTTACGGATAAAGTAAAACTCAAATAGTTGCCGCATTCTTCCAAAAACTAGTACAAAAAAGAAAAAAATATTTAAATATGTTAGGTACAACTTTATAGATCGTAGCACAATGGTCTATGGGTAGGATAACTCAGTTCCTATTTATTTCATCCCCATATATACTCAGCAATTTTAAGTGATTTAGCAGATATTTAGGAAATAACCAGATTCTTGAAGGTAATTAGAAGATACAGCTCAGCTGTTGGATTTAGTCTCGCGATTTTTTTCTCGATACAATTTAATAATAGGCCTTTCTATCCCATACATATATATTTCTTTAAGTAATATCTAAAAAAAATGTTTTTTTTTTCAATAAAAAACTACTGGCATTTATGAAGAATCTCTGAAAGTTTCATGAAGCAATGAAAATATGCTAAAAAAATATACGTTAATCACGAATATTTTTCTTTTCCCACGAGTCCACTACAGTCGGATAATGGTGGTACAGTAGGTTGGTCAGCAACGTTGTGGTTCAACACTTCTTAGTTCACTATATTTCAGGACAGTAAAATTTTATAAAATATGTTTTGTTTATTTTGAATCAGAAACCTTCGCTCCTTCCATGCCACAATATCTCTGCGTCTCTAAATCTGGGCCTGGTCACATTTCATATCATTTCATATCATAAATATTAGGAATTGAACTTACCGACTTTGTATTTCATTAATTTGTCTTGATTAAGTAAAGTTATGACAATATAGCAAAATATTATGCAAATTTGTATCATAGCAATACATCTAGTAACGAATGTTTCGCATGAACGCTGCACCGTTTAATTTAAATTTGAAATGTGATATTACAGCTTCCGTTGTGATTAGTCGTAATTTTACCTGCAAATATTTGTTACTCGAACATCAATGCAACAATAGTAATTCAAATATTCAACTATGTATTAATGTAAATGCACGCTGTTTTCATACTGGTAATTTGAACAGATTTTGTATGAGTGCTTTTATTTAGATAATAAATTTAAAAAAATAGTAGAAAATAGTTAAAGTAATATTTTAGAAAACTATTTAATACAAAAATGTTATAAAATATGATAAATCTTATAAAATTTTGGAAGTCCGATGTGTGAATAAATTTTAACATTTAATTTAAAACATTTTTATAGCATCTTTTTCATACCTTCACGTTGTATCCTACACACGGCAGTGCAGGCAAATTTTTCCCATTTTCCGCTGAATTTGAGGCATCAATGTGGCGGAAATCAATGTTGCACTTAGCCTTGTTACCTGAGGAAACAAATGAAAATATTAAATATTTCACTCACGCTTGTAAACTTGCGGCACAACAGGTCTCATTGCTTATACTGCAATTAATTAAAATATATTTAAAGAAATTAAAATGCACTATTTAATAATAAAATTATTTATGAAAAATGTACATAAGTAATTTAAACTCTCATTGGCAGGACAAGAACAAGTCTTTGTATTAAAACTAAAAGCTGAAGGAAAATTTTGAAGCGGGAAAACTCCGGCTGACAGAATTGCGCATTGTTTGTTGTACCGTAAATTTTAAACATAATAAGCAATGATTTGCATATACTTAAGACTGCATATTTACATTTGATAATCACTAAAACTAAATATATGCAGCTTAACGCTGTATCACGCACATGGCAGGGTTCTCAGACGCCCTGAAATAATTCCTGAGTGTAACCTGACTAACTGAAGTAAAAAATACTATTAGTGATTTAGACTTGATAATGTTTGTGAAGCCACAGATAACAGTTAATTCTAATATATTAATTCAGATAGGGAAGTTGAGATTGCTAGCGATGACCGAATGTATGACTTAATTAATATTCGGAAGTAGACCATAACATTTAAAATTTTCTATTATTCTATACTCGTAGTGCTTCAGTCGTAAATTTCTATATGTCTTTATATTATTTAATATTAAGATAGTCATGACGGGCATTGGGATGTAGTTGGCAAGTATTTCAATGCCTGCCTCATTAGTGGGTTAATTTATATATTTTAATACTAAGTACATTATTTAGTGGAAATATTGACTTTTATGGTGATATAAAGAGACAGACAGTTGAAGTAAGAAAATAAAGTACAGGGTAAGTAAAACAAAACAATTTATGACACTTTAATGCAGTAATCAAATTGGGATCGATTCCCATTTAGGGGAATGATTTCTTTTCATGATCTTGCTCCAGTAACAAAATAAAACCCGGCATTGAGTTCCGCCACTCAATACGAAAATCCACAAAAATTAGGCGGAAGTGAGTAACAAATACCTTAAATGTGCCAAACTGCAAGTTACGTGATGCAGCGTGTAGCTATAACGAAGCAAACACTCAAATGCTGAGATAAATATATTCATATTCATAGTTTATGTTTATATTGTCAGACGGACAGTATATTCAGTTGTACATCGGTCATTCAGTGCCAAGAGAGATATTACTGACCACACCGAGCTATTTTTTTTACTTTAATTATTAATTTATAGAAAAGATAATTTCACTGTATCGAAAAATATCGTTATTATTTTTCCACTTTCATCTTTTAAATAAAGTCAGAAAAGAGAAAAGTAATATGTAACATTGATATACGAAGAATAAGCCCAAGCATTACACTCGCCCAAGTAAACCTCAAATCTTTGACCGAGAATCGATACATTAGTAATCGTCACACGTCCACTGTATATGTATTAGACGCTAATATAAATAATGGAGAAAATAGAGAGTTTTATTCTAAATGTACGTGCTAGCGACCCGCTCGCGGCTTCGCCCGCTTGAATTACATTATTTTATTAAATAATCTCAATTATTTACGTGTTCTCATAAGACAATACATATACCTAGAGAACTGCAATTTGCAATTCAGCTAAGTGTATAAAAAAATTGAAGCAATTTTGTCGAAAGAAATATTTTAAGTTGATATATTCCTTATTTACTAACTGTTTGCAATAAAAGAAACACTATATCGAGCGAAAGTTACTACAATAAGATAGTGATATGTACAGGTAAATCTGGCTAACAGAATAGACAACAAATATATATTTTAGGACTTTTTACATTAATAAACGTCCACTATAACATGGTTTTTTTAATATATTTTTCATATACAGACAGTTATCACATATAAATCTGTAGATTTATTATATATATATATATATATATATATATATATATATATATATATATATATATATATATATATATATATATATATATATATATATATATATTTTATATATATATATATATATATATATATATATATATATATATATATATATATATATATATATATATATATATATATATATATATATGTTAGAATAAAAGGCCATATTCTCGCTTATATTCTCGCTCCTGAGAAGGAAATGTTTAATATTTTTTAATTTCTTTCTTCTTTTTTTTGCTTATTCTGGTAATGAGGTAAAAGGCGGCATTATGCCTCGTTGGTAACAAAAATATTACCACTAGTCAGTCATCACTGTAAACATGTCCTCCATTTTGTCCGGCGCAGTGGTCGCATTAACACATTGTGCCTTGTTTACTTTTAACTCATACCGGCTTGCATTATTAAATAATAATATAAGATAATTTTTATTGCCAGAGGCTATGCAGTACACGGGAGTGTTTTTTTTATATATGCATTCTATATTGTAATACGAGTAAGTATTTTTTATTTATTTCATTTTCTAGAGCTGCGATCGAACTCACAGCTTGCGTGCTGTTATATCAATTTAACACAGATTTTACGAAAAAAATAAATACAATTTCAATTTTCTTTTCTATTTTAACCGCAAATACAGGGATTTTCATATAAATTTTTAAAGTAAATTTAACATTATCCAACATAATCAACGAACGATCTTTGGAGATGTGCAACTGGCGCATCGCCTAAGAATTCAGCAACAATGAGTACCTACAAACAGCATATTATTGTCCTTAAGTTCAATAAAAGGACTTTCGTATCATAACATATTTTTAAACTATCTGCTTATAAAACTTGGGAATACCATTGAAACAAAAGTATTTTTTTTAAAAAAAGTGCTTTAAATAAAAATTCAAGGGCTGTAACGCCAAACAATTATATTTTTTCCAGAAGTAATTTAAAAAGTAGTTTTTTATATACGGTATGAAAGATCTCTGAAAGTTTCTTGAGGCAAGCTACTCTCATTGACACTATGCTAAAAATGTACCTTTACCATAAAAGAGTGAAAAATTAGAATATTTTTTATTATTATACAAGAATTGACTCTTTTTTTATTGATTTTTTGGTATTTACCTAAGTGTTTTCCGTTTCACCAGCCAACTACAATCAAATAATGGTAGTACAGCAGGTTGGTCAGCAACATTGTGATTCAATATTTCTAAGCTCACTATATTTTAGGACAGTAAAGTTTTATAAAAGATAGTTTCTTTGTTTTGAAAATAATAAGAAACCTCCGCTCCTTCCTTGCCACATTGTTTGTCTCTGAGTCTCTATATCTGGACATAATAATAATTAATATTTAAATATAAAGAATTGAATTCATTGACATCATATAAAGCCTAATTTGTCTTGGCCAAATTATGACAGTATAACAAAATATTACGCAACTTTGTGTTATAATAGCAATACACCTAGTAACGAATGTTCCGCATGAACGCTACACCGTTTAATTTAAATTTGAAATGTGGTATTAAAGCTTCCGTTGTGTTTAGTCGTAATTTTACCTGCAAATACTTGTTACTCGAACAATGCAACAATAGTAATATAAATATATATTACATACACGCTGTTTTCATATTGGTATTTTGAACAGATTTTATATGAAAGTGCTTTTATGTGGTTAGACTATTATTAGACGTATAGTAAATAGCACCTAAACTTAAATGTACTCAATAGTCAGATAATCAAATATAGTTATGTTGTAAATATAATAATCTTAGGATAGTAGAAGCAACATTCTGTATTTTTAATTTCAATTGGAAAACCTTTTTTATTTATATTGACACTGTAAAGGATTTTGGTCTCTAGGCAATTAATTCGATTATACAATTATGTATCAGTTAGTTAGCAATCATCTATTAGTTAGTGAAGCAATAAAAACTATTACTTATTTAGATTTGATAATGTCTGTGAAGCCACAGATAAAAGTTAGTCCAAATATATATCATTCAAATTGGAAGTTGAAATTGTTAGCGATGACCGAATGTATGACCTAATTAATACTCAGAAGTATTTCTATTATTTTGTACTCTATACTAGTACCGTTCTATATTTTTCTGAATACGTTAACGTCAGAAAATTCCGTTTCGAATTAAAAAGGTAATAAATAGTAGAGCGGAGAGTACCGCGGAGAGCAGCGAGCATGAAGAGTTAAAAAGTACTCTTTCAATGTAAATACACAACGATTTGTTGTTAGAAATGTAAGCCTATTTTATTTAGAAAAAATTTCTGCTTAAGGCCAGGCCAACCAATATTTTCGTATTTGACCTCGCGGGCGAAACCGCAGGAAAATTATAATATAGTTATAATATATACATAAATATCAAATGTGTCCTTGACACTGTTAACTTCATCTTAACTCGAATTTTAATAAGCATCTCACAGCTATATGATATTCTGAACGTTAGCCAATTTCATATAGTGAGTTGAAATCAGTATCTATTCAGAGTAAGAGCACTCCACGTGCGACTAAACATGTCAACTTGTAAAGTGTAGCGATTTAATTTTTATAAAAAAAAAATTATATAATATAATATATTTTTACTAATAATAATTTAATAAAAAGTTTTAGATATATTAATTTTATTTCCTCAGTTTTTATATGACTATATTTCCCTACCAGAAACGTCAAGTCAACTATTTTTGTCAGGCTGTATCCCGCACGTAGCGGGGTTGGCAGAGATCGGCGGAACTCAACGCCAAGCTTTAATTTGTTTTCGGAGTGAATAAATGAAAATATAATATATTTCGTTTCCTCGAGTGTAGATCGAACCCATAGCGTTTACAGTCGCAATCATGTTAACTTAAGTCAATGGATTTGCAAATTAAATATTTCAAAAATATATTTCAAATAAACTTTTCATTTATTGTCTCTTTTATTACATATTATTTTAATATTTTTTCATAATAAAAGTCTCTCGGTCCTGCAAAATACAGGCGATGCATTAAACATCTATATGTATATTTATTGAGTTTCATTTAACATGCCGATTAATTTACCCCGATTGGTTTTGTAAGCGTTTGGAGCTTTGCCAAGTGAGACGTTAAAGCCTGAACTAGATATCGATCAACTAATTGAAAGTTATAAAAAACGTTTAAAGCTGTAAATTTTATAATTGAAATAAATTTTAATTATTAAAAAAAAACTCAATTTTATTTTTTTTTACTAAATATGCTCTCTAGATTCCCATTAAGAACTCATGAAAACTTTTTTACGAACTTAGTTAGAAAACTCTATTGAGACTTTTATTAAATTCAAATTCATTGAGTGATACGTGGAGACCAAACTTAATACAATATTTCCTCTGCCCACCCTTCCTGCTATATCGGAAACAACGTAAAATTGTATATTTAACCAAATAATCATTTTTGGTTACA
>DWMZ01001567.1:0-16043 GCA_018249855.1 Eueides tales michaeli
TGAACGAGTATTACCTGATTTTGACGTTTATTATTATATGAGTATTTTTAAGGCCGTTTTGCGAATTATCAAAACAGTAGAAACGACGTTTCAACTTCAATGTGGGGTCCGATTTAGTGAGCCCGCCAAGCTGTATTAATAATTCGGAACCCTTGTGAGTATGCTTACGAATTCTACAAGTTAAACATAACGGAACAGAGCATTTTATAATATAAGCTTGAGTGGAATATTTAGTGTAGTCTATGAAGATACTAAAATGCTTATATTTTGAAGTTATCCCAATATTTGAGACTGTTTTCCGAATTAATATATATATAAACGGTCATAGCGTACCACACATAGCGTACCACACATATTCGTTTGACTTTGACGTTATGTGACTTGACTAGTGTTTACAGTACTGACGGGTCGGAGCGTTACAATGGTGAGCATTGTTATTATTTTGACGTTCCACGTCAATATCAATATCGTCACTTTCATCAATTACGAAAAATACCATTTTCATCGACTACACTACATTCTTCACTCATGTTTATTATCAAAAAAATCTCTGTTCGGTTATGTTTAACCCTTTGAATTCGTGAAACTCACACTCACAGAGGGTCCGAATTATTAATACAGCTGACATTAAGTCAGACCCCATGTTAGCAGTTGAAATGTCGTTTCTACTGTTTTGATAATTCGGAAAACGGCCTTAATCCCATAGTTTGGTTTCGTACCACAGGTACCGTTAAACAGGGGTGTATAGGAATAAGGGCGTGGATAGACTTTCGTCAGTGAAACTACTATTTTTGCCCTTTTTGTATAACGAACCAAATGTTGTCGCTTGAGCTGATGTAATTTTTATACAAGTAGTTATTTTATGTATAACAAAGGTTGTATAAAATTATAATTCAATTGGTAAATTCTTTTTTGTTTTAAATTTAACAATATTCATGAAAAACTTTGTATGTATATAATTTTACAATATTAAAGAGAGACGTGAATGAGGTGTATATACACGCCATATGGGGCAAAAATATATATAAATTAAAGTATATATTTAAATTAAAGTCTTAAACCAACGGAGTGTCTTAACACTAGGTTCCCGAGTTCCCTCTGGCTACCCTGCCTTATGCGGGATACAGCGTGAAGCTATAAAAAAAACAAAACCACATCTATCCACCCCATTTTACGACACCTTCAATACATGATTTTTGGAGTTTCGTCAAATAGCTTTTAATTTCATCACTGTGTTATGTTTAGACAATTAACATAGTTAGTAAAACTTTTTTTTATGGAAATGCATGGCAAACGAGCGTACGGATCACCTGATGGTAAGTGATCATCGCCGCCCACGGCACCGTGTAACATCAAAGAAGCGACAGGAGCGTTGCCGGTCTTTAAGATGGATGACACTACTTAACGCCGGTTTTAAATGCCGGGGGTGGTAACAATCCGGTCGAGTCTGCCCATGCGTGTTGCCATTGCTGACAACGTGACTCTCCCACACGTACTTTAGTCGACATCAACAGTACTAGGGTGATCCAATTATAAGTCCGAAACACACGGCTGGCCTAAAAAACTCAATAAATGAAATGAAAATTTCTATATTTTTTAACTTCACACTATGTATATACCGCACATGGCAGGGTAGGCAGAGGGAACTTGGGGACCAAGTGTTAAGACACTCCGTTTCCAATAAGATACTTCCATTCCTAATTTTCCGCCAAATTTGAGGCTTTGGGTTGCCGCGCTTACCATTGTTACCAGAGCAAAGAAATGAAAAAAATAAATATTTCATTTCCTGCAGCCGGAATGGTATTCCCAACCTGTCGCGCTTGTGCACCGGCGCCACGATAGGTCTTGCATGAAAATTACTTGAATATTTATAAACCTTTATCATTTTGTATGTTACGTACAAAAAAAATCATTAATGTATAAAATTCTCCACCTACCTACGTATCTATCAACAGTTTACGAGTCTTGACATAAACTTTTATGTGTTTCTTTTGCTTTAGTTTGTTATGTGGTGAACAATAAAGTATTTGTTATTATTACTATTATTATCATTTATTTATTAAACAAAAAATAGATTCACTAAACACTCATTTGTTTATAACAGCCTCTGTATGTCTCTATAGTAACCATTTGTTATTTCGATTAATAGAAATTATAAGGTATTTTTTTGAGATACACATATTATTTACAAAATGAAGAAAACATTAAAAGATTTGGCGCCTATAGCCATCCCGCATGGACCTCCTGTGGAGTCCACTGCGGAATATTATAAATCTTTAATGGAAACCTCACGGATGGTCAAGTATGTTTAATTAAAAATTATTTTTTTCATTCTTAGGTTGATTCAATTATTATATTTATGCTTGCGTTTACACTCAATTTCAAACAAACTTCTATATTAAACCTAGGCTCAGTTCTAGAACTACCACTATTTTTCTACATAAAACAAAAGATATATAATGCTATTCAACATCATTCAAAACATAAAGATTTTTTTATTTCTTTTTTTTTTCAGCTTCACTCTGTATCCGGCACATGGTGAGGTAGGCAGAGGGAACTTAGGAACGTAGTGTTAAGACTCAACGCCGTGAATCGCCTTGTTACCAGTGCGAAGAAATGAAAATACTTATTAAATAATTGAAAATTTAATATATTTCATATCCTGGATATATATTTTAAGCATTTTGTGGTTTTGGGACACTCATAAAACATCCTCAACAAGCAATGCCTCAAATTCGGCGGGACGGAACATAGTGTCTTAACACTAGGTATCCTGTCAAGTGCACTACAGTGTGCAGTTGAAAAAATTAATGATATTGCTACCACTATATAAGTATGACTTTTGGCCGGTTTCTGAATTGAGATATATGTAACAGCTGACGCTGACTCCTTTTTTTGATTCGACTGAAACACCAATATGTTCATTGTAATACTATCATGAAAGGTTATTGGTAGACTATAGATGATCAATTTATGGTAGATATACCACTATTACCGTTTTAAAATAAGATTTTGAACAGAAAGTACCCAGTATGGGACGTCGCTCGCCCCACACCACAAGTACTGATGGAGCAAGCCAGAAGAGACCTCATGGAAGCTGACGAGAAGCTCATGCTGAAGAGAAACGAAGAAAAAGACAACAGAGAGATGATGAACAACAAGTGGCAGGAACTCCGCGATAAGGAATTGCTGTTGAAAGAATCATTTATTAGCTTCAATAAAGTATGATCTTTGAATTATTTTTATACATTTTGCTTTTTTATATTAAACAAAAAGAAAAAAATACATTGTAAGTATAAGTATGTATACTAATTTTAATCTGTAAATTTGTTTTGTTTCTTTTTGTCGCATTTTCGATATTTTACATGACTTTTATGGTGAGTGAAATGAATGTATGTATCATTTTGCTCTCTATTTTTCGACTGATTAGAGACATTGTATTGGATGGTGTTATTATCTAAAGCTTAACTAAAAATTTCTTATTTTGTACCCCAAAATCAATTTTAACACTAATTAAAAATTGACGTACAGTGAAAGCATTTTTTAGCTTCACGCTGTATCCCGCACATGGCACGGTAAACAGAGGGAACCTATTGTTAAGACACCGCGTTCCGTTTCCCTGTTTCCACCAAATTAGCGCATTACGTGTTAAGTTGCGGAAACCAAGGTCGCGCTTTGCCTTTTTAGCAGAGCGAAGAAAAAAAAACATAAAATATTGAGTATGTAAATATTGAATATTTCATTTCCTTGAGTGAGGATCGAACTCACAATCTGTCGTTTACAATTATACAATTGTGCCCCGGCGCCATGACAGGTCTCAAAGGTCTAATATATTTTTTTAATATTAAAATTTAATTCAGTTTATTAGAGAAAATCAAGAAAAAAGAGATCGCGCCGAACGCAAAATGCAAGACGACAACGAAGTGCTACAGCGAAAGATCAAAGAAACCGAAGCAATGAGACAGAGGGTCGCCGAAATGGAGGAGGTGAAGGCCCTTATGGAGAAACAAGTGAAGGACTATACTATATATGAGGTTAGGTATTCTGTTTTTTCTTGTCATCTAAAGAATAGGCAGGAAAATACTTATAGGAAATTAAAATAATTAGTTTATTTTAAACATAATCACAAGCGTGTGACTGTGAACGCGACTGGCTGCGGGCTCGATTCCCACTCGAGGAAGTAACGTTTTTAATACTTTTAAATAAAAAATGTAAGACAAGCAACCCGCTCGCGGCTTCGCTTGCTCGAATTTCTCGTTATTTTATTTTCTAATAACATTATCACTTTCATCTATATATTGAAAATCAAAATTGCAGCAAAAAAATTGAAAAGTCAAAGTTAATCAATCAATCAGTTTAAACTGCATTGAATTTTTGGTTAGCCATTTCTGAAATAACACAAGTCAAACGTACAGACAATCGGATAAACAGACAAAGAAACAAAAATTTTAATAATATATTTTCTATGTACAGACGGTAATCAGTTACATATTTATTATAAACAAAGATTTTTATTTCTTCGCTCTTGGTAAACCAAATTTAATATGTCTGCCTCATTTTACTGATGCGCATTTGATGCTTTCACTTCAATAATAATTTAATAGTTTTTATTATATTTTGTTCTAGGATTATCTAATGTCGGTTGTTCATAATTATCCTGAGTTCAAACAGCCGTTAGACGTTCTCAATAGATATGAAGCGTTAGGTGAATATTAGAGTCATATTTCCTTATGTGCGACTGTAAACGGGACAAGGTTGTGTAATCAAATCCTAGGAATATCGAGGAAGTTAAGTGTTTAATATTTTCATTTCTTCTGTGACAAGAGTAAGCGTGGCTTTGAATTCCGCCACTCAACACGCCTCAAATTCGGCGGAAAGTGTAAAACTGAACAGAGTGTTCCTCCCACTAAATTCCTTAATATGGCAGGGTACTGCCATAGCTGAAACAAAAAAAAGTGTTTTCCATACAAATAAATTAAATTATTAATAATTTATTCCAATGCACCTGTCGTGGCGCAGCGGTACAAGCGTTGCCTGTAACCGACAGGTTCTGGGTTCGATCCCCAGTCGAGGAAATGAAATATTTAATATTTTCAATTTAAATATTTAATGTTTTCATTTCTTCGCTCTGATATTAAGGCAAAGCGCGGCGTTGAGTTCCGCCACTCAACACGTAATACCTCAAAAATCGGCGGAAAGTGGGGAACGGAAGTGGAACGGAGTGTCTTGACCCTAGGTTCCGAGTGTCTTGACACTATGTTCCCGAGTTCACTCTGCCTACCCTGCCTTGTGCGGGATACAGCGTGAAGCTAAAAAAAAAATCCAATTAATATGATATAAAAGCCGCAGCTAAGAGCACTCTAGCGGAACGTCAGGAGCGGGACTTGGAAATGTTAGAGAACGCGCGGCAAGATATCGCGGCGCTCACGGAGGAGAAGAAACTCTCCATTATGGGGCTCAACAACACTCTCGCGGAGCTTAGGGTGAGTTTACATATTGATCTTGGCTGTGTCCACCCCAGAGAAGTGTAGTGACCGCCTCAATTATTTTGGGCATGAAATAAAAAGAGGCACTTTTTACATAAACAGATATTTTCACTACAGTATAAGCTATGGGTGTATAGATACGGGGTATCGACGTAGCGACGTTGGGTAGTCTATGTCCATTCGAGAATAGTTTTGTGCCTATCATGAATATTCATTACGCGAACAGAGCTAACTCTGTAGTAAGATATGTTTTTTTACGTTTTCTAAGAAAGTTTACAATACACATT
This sequence comes from Eueides tales michaeli, assembly GCA_018249855.1. NCBI lineage: Eukaryota > Metazoa > Arthropoda > Insecta > Lepidoptera > Nymphalidae > Eueides > Eueides tales. The sequence goes on from DWMZ01001567.1 coordinate 5,774, forward strand.
ATTTTATATTTCAGTGGCGTTACGACAAAGTAAGGAATCGCGTTATAAAATGGGAACTAGCGTTAAATCGTCTAAAAGAAACGGCCGCGAATCGCCACGTCGAGCTGTGTCACGTGCAGTCCGCGATATGGAGTCTATATATAAAAATATGTAAACAAAAAGGTCTGCCCGTCGATATAAAGCAGACCGACTTTGAGCAACAATTGGTTGTGATAATGCGCGCGTTGTTGGAACTGAAGAGGATCTATAAGATAGCTCAGCGACGGTCTAGGGATAAGTGAGTTTTGGTTTTATATGTGAATTTTGGTTGTGGTTTCGATTCTTATGGGAGGGGTTGAGTGTTTTTCAGTTATACGTTGTATTCCGCATATAGTAAGGGGGTAGACAGAGGGATCTTAGGAGTGATAAGACACTCCGTTCTAAATTTAAGGCATTGCGTGTTGAATGGCGGAATTCAACGCCGCGTTTTTCCATGTTATCAGAACGAAGAATTGAAAACATTAAGTATTTAATATGAATATATTATTAGTTTCTCATTTTTTCACGCTTGTGCCCCTGCTCCAAGATAGGCCTTAGGTCTCAATGTGGTTATGGTATCATTTTATTTAGGAGCTACTGTGCCACAGACATACAGAGACGTCAAACGATAATACTTATCTTTTTGCATCGCAAATAAAAAATAGATTATTATATAAATATAATTTTGATATTTTTTACTTCGTTTTGTGGTTTTTATTTTTTTTATTATCCCCCTCGACGCAAGATAGGTGTTATAAGTTTGGTCTGTCTGTTTGTTTGTGTGTCTGTGAGTCTGTGGCAAAAACCATATTGAGTACTTTCAAACGAAAGCCTCAGCCTCAGCTGTGTTTTATGATCCTCGCTCCGGTAACAAGGTAAAGCGCAACACGCAATGCATCCAGAATGGCGGAAAGTGAATAATGAAATTGTCTTGTCGCTAAGTTCTTAAGTTGCCAGCGCCTACTTTCCTATGTGCGGGATACTGCGTGAAAATATAAAAAAAAAACAGTATACCACTTGAAAGATTATTTATATTTTTGTATTATAATGAAAAAAATATTCATTTTACAGAGACAAGGTGTCTACACAAACGTCTTAAACTGAATATTGTCAGTTTTAAACATTTCTAATTTTGTTAAAAACTTCAATAAAATGATCAATAGTTGTTAGTCTTTTTCTTTTTACTAGCATACCTATTATTATCTCCCGACGGATATAAGTTTGACTTGTATGATTGTTTGTGGAACTTTAGCTCCAGAATGAATTAAACGATTTGAGAGCGGTTTTAATAAAACAATCTTGTTTATCGCGGTGGTTTAGCTATGGTTTATGTAAATCAGATAAATATACAGTATAAGAGCCACAAGGACTTTGTTCGAGATCGACATTTTGTTTTTCCAGCACTGGTATATAAAATGCGGCGTTGAGTTACGCCGCTATATGTCAAGACACTGCTGTCTTGACTTCCGGTGGACGAAAAAAAATGTAAAAAAATAGTAAATTTACATTCATTGTGTTTCATATAATAGTAAATATATATCAATTCTCGAAACGTTTTTGCCTCCCTTTAGAATTTGCTCGGTAGGCTGTTAGCAGGTTTACACTCTAAGCGGACTACTGTCATTTAAAGATGAAATTAGAGAACGTATTTTTCTTCAGCTTCACGCTGTTTCCCGCAAATGGCAGGGAATCTGGTGCTAAGACACTCCTTTCCTATTAAAATACTACCATTTCATGAGGCGGTGGTAGCTTCCTGTAGGACTGACACTTCGCACATTTCCATATAACTTGACGATTCAAAAGTGCTTGCCCTTATTGAATAAAGAATATTTCGATTTGATTTGATATAGAAGTAAGTCTTTTGCACCATCTAAGTGATACTGTTTTGAGCGAATTCCGCGTAAAAAACCTTTTAAAATGATTCCTGCTAACATTTGCTTACACTGGCATGGAACTACCATGTATAAAGTGTGCTGATATAAATTAGTGATTTAAATGAGTATAATTTTGTACTTGATTAAATATTATCGAAGAAATTATTTTTGTGATAACGTATGCGGTCAGTTGAATAATTTGATGTCACAGTGCTCGGAACACACGGGCAGTCAACACTTACGGTTACGCGCTACGCAGAAGTGTCATTACTTACTCATTGACAACCGTCGTAGATTAAGATCTGCAGATAAAACATACAGTAATAAGCATATGCATCTTAGAGGACAACATTACATCTATATTTATAAAATAATAAGAATGTCACAGTCAAGGTAGGGTTGTTGTCTACCGGAAGCAGAAATCAATGATGACTTTACTTTATGCCTAAAGTGTAAAAATAATTAGCATATAACATGCTTTTTTCTTGATACAACTATAACTAACCAGAAAATACGATCAGACACTGCCCTTAATGTTTTCGTAACCCCTCAAGGAATATAAAAAAGGATCACACAAGGAAATTATGAATCAGAAAATGCAAGATTTTTCTTCTAAAATGGAGGACATTATTGGTAAAATTATTGATAAAAAAATAAAACCTAAAGAAGAAGAAATGAAATAAAAAAAATTAAACTTCACTGACGAGAAATATGAGGACATGAAAAATAACGTTGAAGCTTTTAAATATAGAATATCTGAGTCAGAAGCTAAAAGAAAAGAGCCTGGTTCTACAGTTATTCTTATTAAACAGATAATTAATTAAATAGAGCAACATATGTGGCAGAATAATATTGAGCTTCAATGTTTATCGAAAAAAAAAATGAAAATTTAATAAAGTTAGTTAGTGATCTGGGAAGGATTGTTGGTTGTTAATTGAAGGAGATCCACGTTCTATAATTGTACAATTATCTTCCCTAAGGTTACACGATGTGCTTCTTGTTGCGCCTATTTAATTAACTGGATCTTGAGAAGTGCCGGTATGTCATTATAAAATTTCCGTTAAAATTTGATTTCATTAAGGTATATTGGTTGAGGACCAAAACTCTGAGCTTTCTTCAAGGAGTACTTTGCAATGATTACTATATAATTGTTCTCACAGAAACTTGGTTGTAAGCTTTTTGATGAAAGGTGTGTGGTTTATAGAAGAGATAGGAGTAATACTGAATTAATTCACAAAAGTGAAGGTTGTTGTACAAATACATTCCAAATTTGGCTGGGAATCAAAAATATCAAAACCCTATGGATGAGCTAGAATTACAATTAATAAATTCACGTTGTACATGCTTGGTTATTGATTGCTATAATAGATACATTAGTAAATCTGAAAAAAATATCTTAAGAAATGCTATTTTTTTCTTTCCCATATGTTTGCGTCGCACTTTGCATCCGTATAGATTAATAATACTCCTAAATATACGGATTTCAAAGATTGCTTAGCACATATTGAAAATAATTGTCTGTATTTAACACTGCCTGTAATAAATTCTGATAATCTACTAAAAAAACTAAAAAATGATGAAAATAAAAATGCCGACCCTGATGGGATTTCCCCTGTGTTTATAAAGAAATGTGCTACTAATTTAGTTGAACCTTTGTTAGTTATATATATCATGTCTTCACGAACGGGTATATTTCCAACGGAATGGAAAAAAAAGCTAGAGTATTTCCAATTTATAAAGTGATTAGTGTGATTTTATTTCAAATTACCGACCCATTTCTATTTTATCCACTCTTGCAAAGATACTAGAATCGCTTATCTGTCCTATTGTACATCACTTTAAGCAGAGTTTATGCATTCAATAATAAGGCTTTGTACTTTCTCGGTCAACATGAACTAATTTAGTTGATCTCACTAAAAATTTAGTGGAGGCTGTGAATAAGCAGGTGGACGTTGTATGTACATTTTAGTAAGGCTTTTGATCGATTACCTCATGAAATATTGATTAAAAAATTATAATCTAATGGTATTTATTGTAACTTCTTATAATGGATGAAATTTTATTTGGAATGTCATACATTTTCTATAGTGATAAATGGGTTTCACTCTAATCTCTAATATCATACATTTCATTGATATTACCTAATGCCATTAAATTTTCTAAAATTTTTATATATGCCGATGATTTAAAAATGAGTAAAGTTAGTTAGATACTAAACAAGATTCAATGATGCTTCACAAGACCTTGATGCACTCGTCAAGTGGTGTTTGCATAATAAAATGCATTATGCTTAATCCAAAAAAGTATTTATACATAAATTACGGTCGAAAAAGAAATTTCGTTACATTTCAGTATAGTAACGTCCATAGTTCATAGTGGCATATTATTTGATAGAAAGTTAACATTCTTACCTCACCTTGAAGAAATAGCTTCAAAACTACTAGGGTTTGTTATAAGAAACATTAAAGGGCTACGCAATAACAAGGTTCGGCGTAAACGTACTGCTGCAACTCTCTTGTTCGCAGTGCCCTAGAATATTGACCAGTGGTATGGAGACCTCTTTATGTGACTCATTCTTTACTTACTAAAAGTATACAAAAAATATTCTTGCGTTACTTATTATTTTAAAACTGAATTTCAAAAAAGGGTACCTTCCTATGCTAAACGAGCTAAACGAGCGTACGGGTCACCTGATGGATGGTAAGTGATCACCGCCGCCCACGGCCTCATGTAGCATCAGAGGAGCTACAGGAGTGTTGCCAGTCTGTAAGCTGTATGGGCACCGGGGCCCGGCATTACCCAATGCGAAACGCAGTGACCAAGGTCGCTACTTAACGCCGGTCTTAAATGCCGGGGGTAGTAACGATCCGGCCGAGTCTGCCCATGCGTGTTACCATTGCTGACAACGTGACTCTCCCACTCGTACTTCAGTCGCCTCTTACGACACCATCAATACCAGGGTGATCCTATTCTAAGCCGGAATCACACGGTGGTGTTTAGCCTGCTATGTGTAGAATATAAAATGAAACCAAAAATGCAATTAATTATTTAGTTGTAAACTTGTATGTAAAAGGAACTTTTTAGGATGGACAATTACAGATACAACAGCATGCTGTTGTATCCCGAACAAAGCTGTTAAAAATCATTTAAGCATATCAAATTGTAATGCGTTCTTTATAACTTAGCTTTAGCTCTAGTTTAATATTTTTATATTTTTTTTCATCACTATAAATTATCATGAAAAATATTCTCTAACATCTCCAACGTGGGAACGGTACTCACATGTTGGAACCTAACCAAGGTTTCAATTTGTGAGATTCACTAACAAATCAAGGAGCTATAATACCATAGTCATACAATAGAAGTGGCCTTCACAAACAATTTTATAACTTCTGTATTTTCTAAACACTTATCACCACTAGTCTGTATTTCTTCCGATTTTATGATAACATCTTACGAATTGTAAATTTTAAATGAAATATCACTTTACCTATAACAAATATTAAAGTATTTTTCTATATAATATCTCTCTCGATCTCAGCTTCACGATGTATCCCACACATGACAGGGTAGACGGAGGGAATTTGGGAACCTAGTGTCAAGACACTTTGTTTCGTTTCTCACTTTCCGCCAAATTTGAGGCATTGCGTGTTGAATTGTGGAACGCCGTGCATTGCCTATTTAAATTGAAAATATTTTCAAATACTTTCATTTCCTTGAGTGGGCATCAAACCCACAACCTGTCGCGTTTTTTTTGTGTATAAATAAATTTTTATTTATTGTATCAGTGTGGACTAAGAATTCTCTTCAGCCGTGGATTTATTCATATAAGGACATGTCGAGTGTATCGGTCATAGTCCTTGTGTTCTTGCAGCAGTGCTTGGCGCAGGCCTTTGTCGATCTGGCTGTTGGGCAACTTAGTATATATACTGTTTTATAATAGCTTAAAGTATTATTTTTACACATTCTAATATGGTTATCAGTTTTTCGTATAAAATTGTTAACAGAACAGGTGTATGTGCGACTGTAATCACAACAGATTGTGGATTCGACTCCACTGGAGGAAATAAAATATTCAACTCGAGGAAATGAAATATTTAAAATTTTCATTTCTTGGTTCTGGTAGCGAGGCAAAGTGCGGCGTTAAGTTCCGCATTCAACACTCAATACCTCAAATTGGACGCTCGCTTCCCTGACATGTGCAGGATACCGCGTGAAGTTGAAAAAAAAGGATTTCAATATATATCGCTAGTTGATGTTGTGAGGTCTGCCTTGGCGTTGGGGCACAAGCGCGCGACAGTTTGTGGGTTGATCCCTACTCGAGGAATTGAGATGCTTAATATTTTAATTTCTTCGCTCTGGTGGTGAGCAAGGTTAATCGCGGTGTCGCGCTCCGCCACTCAAGACGCAATGCCTCAAATTTTGGCTCTTCATCTTTTTAAAAATTATCTAAAGTTTGTTTCAATTTTCCTGAAATTTTAACGCTCTAGTGATCGATTTTTCTATTTCTTAAAGAAAGTAGAAATATAACTAGTGATTAAACTAAAAGTCTTTAAAATAGACGTAAATAACTAATTGCTTATAAAGTCGATTTACGAATGATAATTAAATGTAAATAAAAATTGCATACTTTTACAAATTGAATATCCAGATGATAACGTTATAACAGATGATAACGATAAAATATCCAGACGATAATATGATAACAATTCAATTCATAAAGTCTCTCTTATATTCACAAAGATGGAGTAAATCGAATAAGACAGTTTTTCGACAAATTTGTAATTTCACAATCCATCTGAAGTGTTTGAGGATTGGAAGAGACGATAACACAGAACCTGACAATTTTTCCTCCGTGTAGCCGGCGCTTATCTATTTAAAAAACGTTATCTTGTCAAACACAAATTTTAGGTATTTTCTTCGCCTGTAATTGTGCTCTGCTGTTCTCTCCGTAATGTGCGCTACACGGCGCTCCTACAGGGCGGTGTGGAACATGCCGCTATAGCCAAACTATATAAAGTTTTTAATTTAGTTGATATTGTTTGAAATATGACTGAATCGCCTCGAGATTTCTTGGCCACGATTTAAAAAAAATATATTTAAGAATTTGAATATTTTCAGTTTAATTCTAGATGTTTATTTACTTTGGGAATGTTTTACATAAAATTTTTCAAATTGCTATAAAAACTTATTGGCGTGTATTTGTCTTCAAGAATTCTCGCTGGTAGATTATACACCATTTCATGAAGATTTTGAGCATCTAGGTTGTGAAAAAATCTTACTAAACTAAGAGAACGTTTGTAACAAGAAATGAAGGTTCTTGTGTTAAACAACAGTCTGAATTGCCATACATAAAACTGCCGAGCCGATACATATCGATACTAAAGATAAATTAACAAGTAGTCGTAAAGCTAAAGTGATAATTGATTCTTTTATAAAATATTATTATTCAACTGCTGTTAAAGATTTGACATCTTGGGTTACGTGTAATGCACTCGAATCTTTTGTTTCTTTATTAAATTAATTCTTAAACTACTAGTTTTAAGATTTATATGAGGAATGGTCCGTTAAGTTTCAGGAGAAAGCTTGAAAGTAGCTGTTGTGGTGCCAACGGACAAGTGAAAAGTAGAGACCACTCTGATAAGCGTACGCAGGGCATTTCCCTGCGATCGCTGCTTCTTTCACGAGCGTCTATAAAATCTTGTATTTATTTCTTCAGGAGCGAGCCACACACGCCCCTCTACGCCCGGTGACGCTGTAAAGACTAACCTAGGTCAACAGCAGTTAAGTCACTCAGAAAAACAAGTACGGGCTCACCATTCCTTGTGAGTTCCCGATCATGCCGGTTGTGCATACTGACCATGGCGAACAAAGAAAACGACGACTTCACGCTCCGGCGTATACATTTCACTTTATAATCTTAAGTAACAAAAAAATAAAACACATTCAATATCTAAAAAGTCACGCATTATATATTGTGAACATTTCCGATTTAATTGTAATTTTACTAGCACTATAGCTGTCAAAAATACGTCAAGAGTACCAAATAATCCAAATGGTATTTAAACTTTTCCTAACAAATTCCTAACGAATGCTACAATATTTTTAGTTCACACAATGGTCAACCAAACGGCAGTAGAGGACCTAGTAGTTAATTGCGTTCGAGAGTACGAAATGACATATATGGATTATTGGATATTGTTTTCAAGAGTAGCTCTGCTGGTTACCTATCTTAAAAATACATTACATAAACCGCCATATCGTTTACTTTGTAAATTTTGCTTACAATGCACTGTTGATAGAGCGGCGAATGCTAACGACATTGAATTAGATAAAATTTATGTACTTTTAAAAAATCGAATAACAATTTTCTCCCTAGAATTAGTTCTGCAGGTGTATATCTCGTAGTACAATATGTTGAATTTCTGTAGTATAAATAAGTTAACATTTACATTTATTCGAGTAGAATATAATAATAATAAAATGTGTTATATATAGCTCACCTTTACTTTTTTTTATGGAAAAGACACGGCAAATGGGCGTATGGTCCACCTGATGGTAAGTTATCACCGCCGCCTACGGCCCAGTGTAACCCCAGAGAAGCTATAGGTGCGTTGCCGGGTCTTTAAGGTGGATGGGCACCGGGGCCCGGCAATATCCAATGCCTAATGCAGTGGCCAAAGCCATTACTTAACCCTGGTCTTAAATGCTGAAGGTGGTAATAATCGGGACGAGTCTGTTTATGCGTATTGCATTGCTGATAACATGACTCTCCCACAAGCCTTTTACGACACGATCAGTACCAGCGTAATTCTATTCCAAGCCGGAATCGCGCGGCTAAAATTATTAAAAGTTTATTTATATAACGACACATACGACTCCTGACTTCCGTTTTAATCTTTACCCTACCGAAGTGAGACGAATATTATTCATTCCATTCCAATATAAAATTTAAAACAAATACGACACGATTGTAACTCATATCGTCCAATTTATCGTCGTATCGTATAATATCCATATTTTGGTAAAACGGAAACGGCACTACTACGGTCTAGTTCACATAATAATTTCTCGCTATCAATTAAAACTATTTTTGTCATCGGCGGCCCGTTTATATCTTTAATATTCAAACAATTCAAATCACCTACAACTTTCTATATTTTTTTTGAAAAAATAGTTAATGACTTATAAACTATATAGATTCTAATAATTTAATTTCAAGTAATAATTCGGGCTTTAGAAGAGGTAAATCTATAGTTGATGCTGTTTTTGATTTATCGAACTCAATAGTGAAGGGTTTTAAAGATAGGCAGAAGACAGTTGGAATCTTTGGAAGTTTCTGGATAGTGATCGCTCTCAAAGTGTCATTGTAGATAGTGTCATTAGTAAAGGCGACACTTTATTTTGCCGTCCCTCAGGACAGTGTTCTGGGACCTACCTTACTTCTTATTTATGTGAATGAATTATCTAATCATTTTTACAAACGTTATATGCCAACGTATAAGTTTCTCTTCGTAATTACGAGAAAATATATACGTGTATATACGAGAAAGTTTTAAATAAAATGACTAACTGCGTACACGTATATTGTTAGATCACAACTGGCTATCCATCTTTTATTTTAAACTACCTACATATTATAATAAACACAATCCTTGGATATCCACAAGTCGAGCCGACCAGGTGGAAACTCTCTTTTAAGTGCCCAGTTCATATGCTCCTGAGCTTACACCGATGCTAACGCGTCGCTTTCGGCACTTTTACTTATTCGGCATAGTCACAGAGTCATGGAAGAGCGCACTTATCCACCTGATTTCACCAAAAGTTGATGGTTCCGATCCAACTAACTACAGGCCTATTTCTATCTAATCCTTTTTTGTAAACTGTATGGAGAGGACAGCATAATAAACAGCTAGCTTGTCGTTTATCTGGAGGATCACTAATCGATCAATGAAATTCAAGCTTTACCCAGGGACGCTCAACCGGTGATCTTCTCATTTACCTTACCCACCGCTGGGCTGTGGCTATTAAAAGCCAGGAAAAGGGCCTGGTAGTTAGTTTAGATAAGGCAAAGGCCTTCGATCGAGTGTAACACGGGACGCTCCTTGCTAAGCTGTCATCTCACGGGCTTCGCAATACGTTTCAATTTTTGGCTTTGTTAGCAAGGTAAAGCACGGCGTTGAGTTCCACCGTATAATGTGCCAAGTGGGGAATTAGATACTTCATTCCATTTCCTACTTTCTTCTAAATGATTTACGCTATATATAGTATATTTAAACTTCCGTACAACTGCATACTTTTTATATAACAAGAAAGTCACGCGGTAGTTCATTTTTTTCTTAAAATGGAGAGTACAGTTTTGGTGATTATATTCTTAA
>DWMZ01001568.1:0-16039 GCA_018249855.1 Eueides tales michaeli
ATGAAACATTAAATATTTAAATTGAAAATATTAAATATTTCATTTCCTTCACAGGCCTTGCACACACACAGGCCTTAAATTTCTAAAATATGTATATAATATATGTTACTTGGTGCTATATTTTTTTTCCTGTGGAGTTTTTTTAAAGGGAAAAATTTAATAAAATTAATACATTGACCGAAAATGTATGTTAAGAAAAATAGTAATAATTATACCAAAATCGGTGATATACATAAATACTATATTAATCCTAGAAATAGACATAAACTTAGTGCGCCTTTAATACGACTGCTTCGAGTCCGTAATTGTTTTATAGAACAATCTGTAAGCTGTGATCAACAGACGTTTGAGTGGTGAAGGTTATTATCGAAATGTTTTTATAAATGATGGGGAATCATTGGAAATGTATTGCTAGCTCCAGTCTATTACAAAGGTATCACTGTCACTAATAAATGTGAATCTTTGAATAATTGAATAAAATAAAAATCAACATTTATAAATTTAGAAGAATTTTCACGTTATGTATCAGGATAAACAAAGCCACATTTAAAAAAAAAATACCTTATATATCTGCAAATTCAAGCAAAGCAATAAGCTATTTTCCATATTTATCTTTAGGGTTTTGTATCTCAAGATATAAAAACGGAACACTTATTGGTCACTGACACACACTCCCTGATCACTTATTGTCATTCATCTGTCAAGAACATTAGTTTTGAGATCGTGTGGAGGTATCAAGCTAAAGTAAATATCAAGTATGCAATTCTACGGTCTAGAGAAAAGAAAAAATTAAATCCCTAAATTAACCTAATTAAAAGATATGAGCAATTATCTATCGTTTTGCTGAATTTTGTACTACTGTGTACCTACAATTGTTAAATTTGGGATGACGTGAGAATAAAGGAAACAATTCTAAAAGTGAATTAAAAAGAAGAGCGAAAGGTATTTGTAGTTAATCTCAAACAAAATCAATGCACATGTCCCCAAACTTAAGCTTGTTAACATTTATAAGTTGTTTTTCTTGTTCACTTACAATTTTGAAATTGGTACGGAGGTCCTTGGTTGCCGAGTCGACTCGCAACGGATGGCGTATAATTTAAAAAGTACTAAATTTGTATTGTATAGTTTTGCTTTAATTTAGATATAAAAAAACAAAACTGTAAAAAATAAATTTAAATTACGTTACGTTCGTTAATGAATAGTTTTAAAAAATATTATTTATAAAATAATTTCAAATCTAATCTCTGGTAATAAGGCTAAGCGCGGCGTTGAGTTCCGCCACTCAACACGCAATGCCTCAAATTCGGCGGAAAGTGTGGAACGGAGTGTCTTAACACCAGGTTCCCGGGTCCCCTCTGTCTACCCTGCCTCGTGCGGGATACAGCGTGAAGCAAAAAAAAATATTCAAAACTACATCAAAATAATCAGTTTTGTAATAACATGATTGTCCTTATTTAAAGTAAAAAAAAATGTCGTGTACAGTAAAAAAGTATTTATAATAAAGTTCATTTTGTTATTGGAAAGGAATACAAATGTTGCCACTCAATTCTTATACCTATAAATTTTTATATCAGTAAAAGTTTTAAAACAATGCAAGCATTTCTTGATGCGAATACAAAGTGTTCTGATATACTTTGTATCTACTTACTTAGTTCAGTACTTAGTTTTCTGACGTATGTCAGTTTTATGACTCAGGATTAAACATTATAAAAAAATATTTTGATTAAAAGACTCCCTATAAAAAAAAAATAATCATAATTCAATTAAAGCAATTTAGAGATAGTCTACAACAATTTTGAGGTTTATTATTACTTTTTTATTGTATCGATTTGTATTCACATGGTTAGGTTAGGTTAGGTTAGATAGCAATGTCGTGAAAATACGAACATGGAGCCGAGGGACCGCCTTCAATTAAAGACCGACGACTCACAATAGCCGGTTACCATTGTAGAAGCTAGCTGTATTAATTATCTATGTATAGGAAATATGCAGATTTGGTTTCACATTTATAAGTAGGTAATTTGACAAATATTGTTAATATAATTTTATTTTGAACCTTCAACGTAAATAGAGAGTTGTTATAAGTTTAACCTGTTTTTCTGCGTGTCTGCCTGTGGCATTGTAACTCCTAATTAAATGAATTTGATCTGAGTCCGGTTTTTATCTTTAGCCTTATTCCTCGCGGTAGTTCCCTGCTATTTGCATTTTACTAAGATAAAGTAGAGGTTATTAGGTAGGGATTTTAGTTTTTTTTTTGTATATTGTCTTACTGGTCTGATTTGATAAATTCTTTCAGTGTTAGATATCCCGTTTATCGAGGAAAGCTTATATTATCACGCTAAGATCAATAAGACCGGAGCACCAATTAAGAATGTTTCAAAATCGGGAGATTTTTTTCCTAATTACGAGTTTCCGCTGCGTGCGTTGCGTAAATGGTTAAAGTTTCGCAAAAATCATGTATGACAGAATTGTTCTCCTTTAAAAGTTCTAAAAAAAAGTTCGCGAGAGATTATGTCTATCTTTTAAGGTTAGCTTTTTATGCTAAGCAATTTTTTTCTAAAACAATGCATTATTTGCGAAGGTGTTTTTATAAACAATTCTTATCCAAATAAATACGTTGTTCATCACAAGTATTTCATTTAAAACAATATTGCCTTTAACATCATTCGATTTAAATGAATACTATCTATTATTCAAACCCCTAAGTGATAAGGGCAGAAAAACTTAACATGTTTCGCTTTTTATGGCAACACGACGTTTGCCGGTTGAGCTAGTGCTTTTATAATGTTACTTAGCCCACTCACCAAAGTTTCGAGTTCGGGGAGAAAAAATATGATATAAGCAAAAATATGGTGAAGCTAAAAAACGTGTTTTTATCATTTATTAATATTTAAAGCATTTAGAAATAACTATATTATATCTTCTATTTGATTTTGAAACAAAACAATATTCAAATATTTGCCTAATTTTAAATTTGTTAAATATAAAATTAGGCAAATTTTTGACTCGACTTTGATTCTACATAAGTTTTGCTTACATTTTAATCAACTTGTTATTACACAAAATAATATTAAAACGTGCTAGCCTTTGGAGTTTTAAAATAATTTCTAAGTTATAGCCCCTATGGAGCCAGGCACGCGCAGTAGGATATTAGAGCTGCTTTTACGTGACTTAATTATCAAAGATATCATATTAAGGAAATTATGAGTATTAAGTTCAAATGGCAATACTTTAATACGTACATTTATAAATATATAAGTATAGTTGTCACGTCGGATCGGAACGGTTTCATGAAATCATTTTTCGGTGTTGATTGTTAGGAGGCTGGAAAGTGACGTAGGGTACAGTTTATATATATTTTAACTACTGGAATTATGACATTCCTGTGACCCTGTGAGGGTATAATTTTTTATCATCCATAAATAAAAAATATTTTTAGGGTCTCGTACCTCAAAAGTTAAAAACGAAAGAACCCTTATAGGATGACTTTGTTGTCCATCTGTCTGTCTGTTAAGATCATTTGAAAACGCGTGGTTCTATCGTTTATGCTACATATTGTATAAAATTAACTGCCAGTTCTAGTGGAGCTAATGTTATAAAATTTAACACGAAATGAGAACTTACAATACAAGTTAAAGTAAAAAAGTCAAAATTATTGGTATTTTGTTTAAAACAATTCCAAACTTTTATTTGTAGTTCAATGGAAAAAATGGATACGTTCGCAAATATTAAGTTTTTCAACATTGTTCCCAAAACAAGTGTATTTATCGTACGAGTTTTGTACTAATAGGTCTACAATTATAAAATTTGCCTAAGTGAAAACTTGTAATACAAATATAGGTATTAATAACTATTACAAACTATTTATTATTTTACTTCATTTCGTAGAAGATATGCCTGCAATCTTATGTTTGTCAAATATCGGCTGTATTCATTGATTTGTAATACTGAAATTAGTACATTTAACCAGGTTTTTATGATAAACAAGAAAGAAAACTAGAAAGTAACAGTAATTGCTTAAATTCAAACAAACATTTTAGGTATCCTTGAAGAGTGAATAAGTAAAATACTAGATCATACATAGATTACATTAAACTATGTCTGCTACACTAACTCTTAAGCCTACCCTGTGTCATTATTGACTTTTCCTATTAAGTAATTTAAATGTCCAACAGCCAACAATTGAAATTAATTTCCAATATTTCAAAGACTAATAAAGAGAAATGGTCTACATATCAAACTTCAACAAGTTGAGCAACATGCATAAATCAATGAGTTAGGTTCAGCGTACCATATAATGATTTGCTTTGTTTAATGTTTGTAGATATCTTTCTATATAAAATATGATATTAAAAGCCTTAAAAACCATTTTTGATAATAAATAAGATAGAAAATAATAGATGTAGCACTTTGATCAACTATTCATTATTACAGGTTGCATCCAATTTTCCAAAGATAACTCCTTAGAATAATCGTTTCGTCAGAGAGAATGGTATTTATAAAATATTGTTACTAATTTTAAAGTGTTCATACATGTAGGATTACATATAGGAAAGAAAAATGCTAATTTAAATAATGTATAAAAATTTTAACGTAGATAAAAAAGCAAGTTTAAAAAAATTGATTTAAAACCTTAGTTTTGAAGTAACGACAGTTTGAAACAGAAATATCATAATACTTTTCTTTTGATGTCAAACTGACAGCCCACGTAACTAAGAGGTCCATACGAAAATCTACTTACCATTACATATATTAAAATTCTTTTGTATGGACGATTCCTTACCGCATATTATAATTTGGTATGCTACGTGTGTTGTGGTCGAATTCAGTTTACTAGCGGTTAACACATGTACATACATGTAGTGTACAGGTACATAATAGGTTCCATATAGTGCAAAATAATAGACATTCTTATGTATTTATGTTTGTTTTGTCATGTTTAATCACCAGTTTCATCCTGCAAATAATATAAAGGCTTAAATTTAAAGGTATATTTCATTTAACTACTAGCAGTCCTAGCCCAGCCCAAATGCTATAAGTCTTATAGCATTTGGGCTGTCTTATAGTATAAAACATCCTCGCATTTTGGACGCGCACGTGTGATCGTTATGATCGTGAGATCAACTTAAAAATTCAACACAGGGATCTGTGATAATATTTCAGACATTTCCTTTAAAAAATTCTAAATAAATGTCTTTAAAACTAAAGTTCTAAATTTCTAAAGAAGAGATATTTAATATTTTCAAATCAAATATTTAATGTTTGATTTCTTCGCTCTGGTAATAAGACAAAACGCGGCGTCGAGTTCTGCCACTCAACACACAATGCCTCAAATTCGGCGGAAAGTCGGTAACGGAAGTGGAACAGAGTGTCTTAACACTAGGTTCCCAAGTTCCCTTTGACTACCTTGCCATGTCTGGGATACAGCGAGAAGCTGATATGAAAAAACCAAAAAAACCGTTACACTAAAAACGAAAATATAAGTCCAAATTACTAAAACAGTCGAAATCTATTCTTTAACCAATTAAATCATTATAAGAAAAAAATTGAATGAGTAATGACAATAATTCCTTGTTATTTTATAATATTTTTTTATTTATTTAAAATAAGTTTTCGTCACTAAAAGTACAGCATTCATCGGATGCCGGATTTTCTAGAATGTTTCAGTATTGTGTACCCTGTTGGTTTTAGATACCACAAGATATCATTTTTTTTCTTTATTTGTAAACTAAAAATTTCACTTCATTTTAATATTCATATTTGTAGATTCACGAAAATCAGTCTATAGGCTTTGATTTATAATATGAACTAAATTAAAAAGGTTGGTTGTAATCAAATTTTCTTGAAATTCTGTAGTTCATTATACGTATGTGCTACGATCGTTGTGTAGCATTTTAAAGTGTACAAATGTTTTAAATTGAGTTTCGCGGTAACTTCAACTTACTATTTAGTTGTAAACGGAAACTGACTTGTGGATATTGTATTTAAAATATATTTTTATATGTTGATCTGTTAAATCCATAATATAATTTATGTAAATATGTGCTAAGGAGGAACAATAGGAGTATAATATATAAATTAACTTGCTCTCTCGACGTCATGCAAATTGGAATGTATCAAAAATTTCGAAAAATAGAAACAGTGAAAAATATTATAACCATTATATATATGGCATACCCGTAGAATTAAGTCTTATAATAGGGCGGCAGTGCACTTAAGTTTGTCAATAAATCAGTGAACAATAAAAAAAGCACAAAATTGGATATTAAATTAATGAATGTAAAGAAATGTTCCAGTCCAAATATTTTTTTATATTTCTCTTTTACATGGGTCGCTCAATACGTTGGAAATTGAATAGCTACTATCTGAAATGCTCAAACTATGACAATGGCAGAGAGACATAAGCATTCAGAGAATCTAGTATCGCTTGAATAGTTGTCAAAGTAATTCAGATGAAATAAATAATACAAATTTTTCTTTTATTTTCTCTATATAAATCTTTACATATTTTGTTATCTTTATACCTATATAGACAATGTAGACCTTTATAATATCTTTATAAAAATAGTAATAAATGAAATTCTGAATTCTGAACCTTTATAGGTTCAGAATTCAGAATTTCATTTACGAAACTATTTTTTAAATTTAAAATGTTATTTAAGGTCATGAATGAATGTGTTAAAAGCCATTTATCCTTTATTTAAATAAACTGTTTGTTCTAATAATTACTTAAATATTATTTTCTTTGAAATATCAGAGTACATTTTTATCCAAATAAAAAAGCAGTAGATTGATGCATAAATTATTTACTTCAACATTCGATCCCTTACTAAATTCAGCAATCTCGAGAAAGATTAACGTCAAAATTTTGCCTCACAAGGATGACTAGAATGCTAATGACCTGCTCTTCAATATTCACTTTCCATTATGTGTAGATGTACCTGTGTATATTAAAAAAATATTTAAGTAGCAAGTCGTGCTTCCCCACAGAGTTTGTCTACTTATTTTATTAACAATGGTTGTTCTGACCGTTTTAATATTAAATTATGTTGAAATTTCAGGAACTCATAAAATTTTAGACACTTAGTCAACTGATAGCGGAAAAACTTATAATTGCTTCATAAATTATCAAAGGAATTATTTCTTCTCATAAAATATTCCTTCATTGTAATTTCCAACGGCTACCGAGCTACGACGTACGTTATATTAAAGGCGTTAGAATATACTAAGTGGTCGCTCATGACCTACTTGCACCTCGGTTATCGATTAATATTATTTATGTATCACAACTCATTCATAGCATTTGTTAACTTAAAATAATATTAATACGGATTTGTGTTACTAATGTGGCGTTGCATGTCTTCTCTACCGTCTACTTTCTGTTCGATATTTCAAAAGAAAAAACGAAATCGTTGAGATCATTTTGCTTTCTGGCTATCTGTCTGTCCGTTCGTTTATACGTCCATCTATGTAGCGATCCATTCATCAAGGCCATTTCTCAAGATCTTGTGGAAGTCTAAGCCAAAATTAATATCAAATATAATCTAATCTACTGTACATTCAATCACAGTTAAAATTAAATTTGTAAGTATCGTTTACGTTAATAAAAATATACAAGCGTTTATGCTTCATTTATATATAAATTTATGTTAAAGGTTTATAAACATAACAAAAAACGTACGTAATACATATATAAGCAGCCATATATAAAAAAATATCTAGAAGATAGTTTTCATAAAGTAAACAGATCTACAAAACCAATGACTTCGTAATTATTATACTAAATTTAGAAACATATAAAAATTTGAAAGAAGCAGGATTTGAACCCGCGCCTCTTGGAAACCGTCCAAGCTCTCTGACCAACTAAGCCATTCGTTCTCACCAAGCTACTTCGAAACTCTTATACGCTAGTTACAACTTATTTATGTTGTTAGAATCTCTTTAGGGAAATTTTTACAAATTTCCGCAACCCAAAGACAATTTGTTTAGAATTATCATTTGGCAAGCGATAATGCTATTTATTAAATATTTTTACTATTTTTAAACTGTTATTCTACACATAGGAAAGAAAAATACAGAATTATCATATTCATACAAAATCTAATCTAAAATCTTAATCTTTATGTATTTTTTTTTTACATTTTTTGTATTCTATATAAAGATTTGTATTCTATATAAAAGTATAAGCGGTAACATCAACGTATCAACGTATTACACACCCGTTTCTCTGGTAAAGCCATATCCAATTTTTCACTCTACCACCTCATTATGTTCACTATCACTTCTTTAGGATGATGATTTTATAAAATAGATAGATTTTAATGACAGCCGAACTTAATCGGAAACTTAAATGAATATCGTAATTTCTCCCTCAAACCTTGATAAACATGAAAATGACAACAAAATAGTTTCTCCTCTACCGCGTATGATGCGCCTATCCGTAGCAAATTTAAATTCACGCCTCATCTATTACTACTTTTTATCATCTTGCATGTTTTTTTCGAAAAAAATATTTAATGTGCAAATACCCTTTTTCTACTATTTAATACCGTAATTTAATTTAAAATGACCCATCACAATAAACAACTTCAGATAAGCCTCAATTTTATTGTTTATTGTTATAGTTTACATTTTTTTACCAGATTATCCTTAGCTTTTTATGTGAGCTTTTCATGTTTTTTGTGTCAACAACAAACATCTATCAAAATACACATCTTTAATTAATGGTATATTTTATTATTGCTTATAGTTAAGCTGGGGCGTTATGTTTGTTCATGGGATGTTCCATATCTTCAATCTAATTATGTCAGTGCAAAATGCTCATCACCCTCTACAATTTTTGGACGTATATAGACGTATATAGACGTACGTAACGTACGTATATAGACGACGAACAGACGAACAGACAAACAAAAATTCTAAAAATTGTAGATTCGTGTTCTATGGTGATTAGTAATTTTAAGCCCCTCTACATTGTTTTATCGTAAATAGATTCAATGTACAGACACGACTTTTTTACTGTTTTAATATAATAAATGTATAGAAGTGTGTGTTGAAAGTTAACTGAAAATTTTAGTATAATTATCTGTACTGTTATATTTATTTCAGTTGACGATATGTGCTCAAAGGGCGCTGTATTTTTAGCGTAAGCATATACTGATCCTGCGGAAATAATAGTACAAAAATATTATACAGTACTCCACAACTATCTTTCTTTATCTCTCAGTGAAAGTCATTTATTAAAAGCTTTTCAGGAGATTAGCCTAGACAAACAGAAAGACAGACAAACAAAAAGCTCTAAAATTATTTTTTTATTTTTTCATATAGTGTTGTTGATAATTTACCCATACTTGAAGAAACTACCTTTAAATTAAACAATTTTTACTAGATTAATCGCATATATTGAATTTTAAACATTTTTAGAAACTCGACGTTTCGAACTGCTTGCAGTAAGTAGACCGTAGTCACGAATAGACTCGATTATTTTAAAAGCGTTGACAGACACTCCGGTTGTATAAATATGTATATATGATAGCACGTACGTCAGTTATATTTATATTTATGAAAATTGAACTTCAAGCTCGCTTTGTTTAATTTGTTCAAATCGAGGTATAATGTTTGACAGGTAGACAAAAAGTGTTTATTCTTTATTATTTTTTTCTCAAATTTTAGGACTTTTTTCATAAGAGCCTCCTTTGTCTATTAACAAAGCTATAGAAAAGTAGTCTTAGTAGTCTCCTAACTCTTAATCGTATGTTAAGCTAATGAACAAAAAGTAAAAACGTAAATGCCCAAAGAAACTTCTCATTACATAAGAGAACACAGAAACAAAAATTATAAACTAAAAAAAAATTGTTTATCAAAGCTGTATGAACTTCTACAAATGCTTGGTATAATTATAAAAGTACCTAGAAACATAATTACCTGAAATCAGGCTAAATTTGCTTATTCTTTTGTTTACTTAAAAACAAATCAGTCAAGTGTGAGTTGGAGTCGCCCACAGACGGTTTTGTACCAATTGTAAGTCAAGAGGAAGTACAGTTTATAAAGTTATAACATATGGATACATTTTGTATGGAACAAACTACAATTATAAGTTTTTAATAGTTATATTTCGTAACATAATAATAAATTTTCATTTTTATTCCTTTATTTGTACCGCATGTTATTACTTTTTGTCAAATTTCATAATTGTTGATTTACGGGAAGTACTTAATTAAATGAAATAAAGTTGACAGAATTATTAAGTTTACAGAATTAACTTTGTGGGCATACGCACTCATCCATATAGAAACGGAAAAGTTGAGGTACTTTGGATTTGTTAGGCACTCTGGAAGCATCGATCATAAATCATAAGCGCTGCCCGGTGTACGGTGTGGTTAGCGACCCCAGAATACTGCCTAAATGCAAAGGGCTAAATTACAAAACCATCGTTCGACCAGTTCTTCCAAATGGCGGTGAATGCCGGGAAGTACTAAGGCACACTTAACGCGCTGACTACATATGCAACAAATTCTTTCCACGTTCCTTAGAGTCCATGATATAGCGAACTTCAAGAGTGTCGTCTGAGATGGCACGGATACGTTGCCCGTAAAAGTTAAAGTGCTTTCTAATGTCTATCGATTTAGATATTCCGGACGCCCAAGGAAGCATTGGTTGGATGTCGTACCACAGGATATGAGAGCTAATGAGCCAATGGACTAGCCACCGAGAACACTAAAGACGTGTGTGATGTGAGACTAGATCGAGCAGAAAGGCAGACCGTGGCAAAGGCCGGAATTAGTATCAGAAAAAAATATACAATAGATAACCAAATAAAAATATATATTTTTTTTATAGCTTCACGCATCCCGCACGTGGCAGAGTAGCCAGAAGGAACTTGAGAACCTAGTGTTAAGATACTCCGTTCCCCTTCCGTTCCCCACTTTCCGCCGAATTTGAGGAATTGCGAAGCGAAGAAATGAAATATTAACTATTTAAATAGAATATATTATATAAAAAAAATAATTAAATTATAATACTTAATCAATTTTACCTGAAAAGTCTTAAATATTCGTATAGTAAGACTGCTAGTTAAATAATAAAACAAATGGGATTTCCATAAAAAACATAAATTTAATTGGCTTCAAAAAGACGCGCACAATCATGTTATAAATAAGAGTACGGCTGTTAAATAAGCTAAGTGCAAAATATCTATACATTTATACACACACAATAAATGTGAATATTGCCAAAAGACACAATCACTAGGCACCGAAATTTTGTTGAATCTATTTTAAATATTGTAATGACCAAATAAAAGTTATGTGGCGTGATTTAAATAACGTCTATTATTTCATTTTTGCTCTTCAAAAGATTTATAACACATTATTCGAACTATGAGTATACGGATCTTACAGTCAAAAAGTACACTGTTTCATTTAAATAAACCACATATTGTTATGTAGTAACCATCACCGCATATGTATTCTTAGCTATACCGACGCTATTAAAGCTAGTGACTTGGAACACTAAGAAATAGAAGGGAAGAAGCGAATATCTACTGAAGAAAAAAGGTGATTGTGAATGCAACTCCACTTCTAGGTGAGGCGTTGTTGTTACTTATTTGACTAAGAAGTTAGATATTAAAGTAATTTCATATTTACAGAAACAAATAGAACAATATCGTGCTTGCTATATGAAACTACAATAACATAGAGGTTACTGCACGATGTTATCATAGCAACTGCCACCCGTTCTTCATCTTACGATATAGTTTATTGTTACTTGGTGTATGATAACGCTTGACTGTTATGTACTTGTATGAAATGACGTCTTATTTTGCACGTTTCTAATAATAATGTAATTAATTTCGAGTTAAATATTTTATTAATGAATATTTTAATAATTTCTATCGATCTGTCTGCTTTGTAAACGCACATATTTTGGCATAAGTGCTAAACAGAATGAAATTAAATTCTTTAAAAAAAATCTATATTTGCAATATATAGTAACACCATATTAGCACAGCCTTATCACAAAAGTTTACCGTAATAGTTAGTTTTCAGTAAGCAAATAAAGTTGAAGGTTATAACTATGACTTCGATTGAAATTATATATGAATGATATGATTTATATATGAACATGAAATGTTTTTGGTGGTATTAATATTTTGTTTATCTTAGTATAGTCATCTCATAAAAATAAAGTCAACTCTTTTTCGCTTGCTTATACATATATTTCTGGTAACCTTATATATGAGGAATATATGAATATGTATATTAATTCATGTAAATTTAGTAGTGCATGAAATACAGGAACGATTTTGTAATGGGAAGGTATTATTATCTTAAGCTGTAACATTTATCTTTAAATATAGTATATTTACAGTACACACTCTACCTGCGAAATTAATAAATCGATCACAAAAATTATGCATTTTAATATAATTACAGTAACATACGTCATAAAACATAGAATGTTCATCAACAATTTTTGGCTTTCTTGTTATAAATAATAAATGTTTATTTAACTGGTTTTATATGAATAAAGATTTTGGATTCAATCATAATTTTTTAATTGACAATTTTTTATATTCATTAGTACTTAATATTAAAAAAAAAAATGTAACTAAAATAATAAGGATATAAAAACAGCATAGCATTACAGTATATTTTAAATACAGTTATGTAATGATAATGAATAGGCTAAAAATACAGAAAAACGATAATAAGATCACCTCTGTATCCAGAAGAGTTGCCTGTATTCAGTGCGAATCCTCTCAATTGATTGAAGAATTAAGCCTTTGGACTAAATTACACATTAAAATATAACATTTCTTTATGTGTATGTGGCTAAGACGCTCGGTAAGTAAATGAGGATCAAAAATCAATTTAGAATGTTGTTTGGGAATTATATTTAGTAGAAATAATGTCTGACTGACTTTATAACGACTGAGTTTATAATCAAGCATTTGAGAATACTCAGTTGAGAATATGCGGTTTTCTCAATTCAGAAACCAGCCATGAGTGAATCGCGACATTAAGAAAGTGTATAAGAGGGGGAAAACGCGGACGGAACGCGACCTTCAGTAAAGAGCGTAGCGTTATCTTAAGATTTTAATATTTGATTACAGCTCCTCTCCAGGATGTAATACAGTAATTTAGAAGTGACTGACTAAAGGAAAGTAAATCAGTTTGTTGGTTGAAAAATCAACAGCATGTTGTACATATTTAAATACAAAAATTAACTTAGGTAAACGATTAGTAAGAGCCTTTATATGGTCAACAAATCGCGGATTTACGTCAAAGATTATTCCTAATTCCTTTCGAGTGCGTAGAGTAAACAGTTTGTGATTAAGTTACATGCACTCGTATGTGCAATTAATGATGAATTTTACCTACATTTTGTGTGAGTATGTTGTACCTGTGTTTAACTGTGCAGCTTTCAACATTAGAGACCATGCATTACCTGTAAAAAAACTAAGAGCAATATCATCCGCATACAAAAAAATTTTACGATTTGGTTGGTTGTACAAAAGAAGTAAGATCGATTATTTTATGTAGATTACCAGAGCCCTAAGAAAGACGGTAATTTGCAGATAGCAGATAGTATCGAAACAGACATATATATCGTCAGTGTGGGCTCAGGAGTACATGAACGGAGCACTAAAGCAGAGATTATATCTGATCCGCCCGATTTGTGACGCTTAACTGACCTCAGGCATTGCGCTCTAAAGACGCAAATACTCGGTGGCATCCATTTTCTGTCATTTATATTTTTTTTCCTCGTCTTAGTTAAATGTCCTCGATATTTAACTAAATATTAAAGTAAATATTTAAGTAAATATTTAAGTAAATATATCCGATATTAAGATAATTGACTTACACTTAAGTTATTTCATTGCTATATTTATATAATTTATAGAAAGTTATGGGGAATTCATTGTATAAAGTAATTATGTTAAGTTGTATATAATAATACATGTATTATGAATGTATTCATTTCTTTTCCTATTCTTTCTTCTAATTTCTTTTTTAATAAGCTTAAGTCGGCTTTCTATTATGTCGTATGAGTCTCGAATATATATTGCATTGCATGTCATATAGTGTTGAAGTCTTGAGCGTGTAAATTTGGGGTTTTTCCAAGGGTGGGTCAGGTTCTGGAAAAGACGTTACATGTGCTCTTGCCTGTGATTTTTTTTATTTTAAAACGATATCAGTTTTCTAAGTAGTACCTATGCCTCGTGGAGTTCGTATGAATTATCGCAGAAGATTATTAAATAAGCCTATGATTTTATTAATAACCACAGAAGAAAGAAGTAAGGATCTGGTGTGTTGCCCCGTGGTAGAGTCATAATGCATATGTCCAGCTTTCGCTAAAGTAGCTTCCACCCAGGAGATCGGCTTTCTCTTCTGCCGCATGGACCAGGATTTATTCCAAGAATTTTGTTATTGTTACTATAGAAATAGGTGTACATTTTTTACTTCATTTTCACGTTGTATTCCGTACACAGGCAGACTAGGCAGAAGGACCTTAGTATTAAGACACTTTGAAAATATCATTCCTTTGTGTTTCCCACTTATCGCTGAATTAGAGGCATTGAATGCCGGAACTCGACACTGCGTTTTGCCTTATTCCCAGAGCGAAGAAATAAAAACTTTATATATTAAATTTGAAAATATTAAATATTTCATTTCGTCGAGTGGGGATCTAAACCACAACCTGTCGCGGTTACAGTCACCACGCCACGACCGGCCTCTAGTTGTGCAAATATTTAATGACTCCAACTATGAATATATTTTTTTCTACACAAACATAAGATTTCAGGCAAAACTATAATAAAATTTACTGTTGTGACAAGTGTCTAAGTTCTATAAATTTCCTACGTAGCAAAACTGTTGGAACCGAAAAATTTTTCGCTATATTTTTTGGTACATAGTTATAAGTTTTATTATTAGTAGTAACACAAATGAATATATTATTATTTAATACTTACTTAGCTTCACGCCCAATGTACCCCGCTCATGGCAGGGTAGGCAGAGAGAACTTGGGTACCTACTGTTATGACACTCCGTTTCGTTCCCCACTTTACGTCAAAATATCAGGCGTTGCATTTAGAGTGGCAGGACTCACCGCCACTCTTTGCCTTGTAACTAGAGTGAAAAAAAGAGAATAGTAAATATTTAAATTGAAAATTTTAAATATTTCATTTTCTCGACCATAACCTATTGCTTAGAATCACATGCTTGTGCCTGCGCCAGACCTCACCTCTTTTAATATTTGTCTCATTTCAATCGGTTAATAATAGAATCAATAATAAGCATTTTGACCCACTAAAATAATTGTTTTATTGAATTGATTTAAATTAATAATTTTATTTGAACACAACTATAGTCTAGGTTGATAAATATTAAGTTGTGCATTACAAGCGAGTGAAGCCGCAGGCGGGTCGCTAGTATAATATAAATTATAACGCAAATGAATCAGAAGCTGGACAATCATTTATCAACTTTATTACATTTTTTGTCATAGATGTATATGATCGTTTTGTTCTCCCCGGAGAGCTTAATATTATGTGTCTATATACGTATCATATTTCAATTTGTATTGATCTGGGAGCATTCACTGTTGCCATATAGAGACTCTTTTTCGAAAAGAATATTCATGATAAGCCTTACATAGATAATCTTATAACATTTTCATTGTTCAATTTAGTTCTGATTGTGACTTTTAATCTCAAAAGGATATTTT
Source organism: Eueides tales michaeli (assembly GCA_018249855.1). Lineage (NCBI taxonomy): Eukaryota > Metazoa > Arthropoda > Insecta > Lepidoptera > Nymphalidae > Eueides > Eueides tales. The sequence goes on from DWMZ01001568.1 coordinate 15,733, forward strand.
TAGTGGTTAACTTAATTTATTGAATATAATTTCAGTCTGTGTTTATTTTGACATTTCTAATAATATTATGTTTAATTTGACTTGATTTTGACTTAATGTCTATACAGAATGAGTGTGCTAAATGGAACAAGTTTCTTTCTCGTAGGTTTCTATATTATTTTTTTGTTTCCGTTAAGTTTCAGAGTTTTGTATCTTACATTTCGGGATTGCCTTTCAACGGGCAGCACAACCGATAAAAATTACCTATTTCCCTTTACCCTAAATACTTTTTTCTAACTCGTAATTATTGCGCACTGAACTTACTTCT
>DWMZ01001569.1:0-16038 GCA_018249855.1 Eueides tales michaeli
TCATAAACTTTAGTGAAATAATGTATATATCCTTATTTTTTCAGCTTCACGTTGTATCAGGTACGTGGCAGGGCAAAGGGAACCTGGCAACGTAGTGTTAAGGTACTCCGTCGCGTTTTCCACTTTCTGCAGAATTTAAGTTATTACGTGTTGAATGGCGGAACTCAACGCTGCGTTTTGCCTTGTTGCCAGAGCAAAGAAATGAAAACACTAAATATCCTCGAGGGGATATCGAACCCACAACCTTTCGCGTATCACATGCTTGTGCCCCTGCACCACCACGGGCCTCAATTCGTTAAACGAAATCTATATTGTCATAATATATAAAATCTAGAGGTTGCTTGATTCAATACGGTTATTTGAGTATTTACTAATTAATATGAATAGAAAAAACAATTTGTTTTTAGTTTCTATATATAAGGAAGCTTACAGGCTATATACTACATCCCACTACAGCTTAAAGAAACTGAGTAACAATAAAAAATATTGCAAGAACATAATTTTGTTTCCTTGTTCTTTTGCATATATATTTTTTAGCGTCTTGATAGTGATAGAACTCAACTTTTATGTATGTATTTAGTGCAATAAATAATACATTGTTCATAATTGTATAGTGATGATTAACTACCCTTAACTGAAATAGAAAGAATGATTTTAATTTTCCTTTATATTCAAGCCTAAATAAAGCATTGTCTTTTACATACAAAAAAGATTCTTAAAAATATAAATCATATTTATTATACGTCAATAAACTAATTGGTTTCGCAACACAACTAAATCTTTCAAAAATAAAATAAAAATAACAAAGTATCATTTACACATCCCTATTTACAAAATATATTGATAGCCGTAGCTATAAAAAGGGTAATACACCTTACCCTTTTTATATAAAATCTCGCGTAAATTAAAATCAAATTGTTTTCTTACAAATAATACAAATTACAAGATACAAAACCCAAAACCTTAAATAATTTCCATACAATTCCATTTCAATAGACCAAACAGCACACACATCACACCACTAAAACTTCAAAAATTTGAAAAGGCAACAGTAAATATAATTTTCCCATCCCTAGTTGCGACCACATTACAAAATATATTGATAGCCGCAACTATGAGGAGGGTAAGCCGTAAGGTGTATAGGTATAATATTCATTTGACAGGTACACAATGTAATTGTCGCGTGTCAGCTCGGAATGTCAGAATTGTAATATTTTGACTTTGTCGGCTCTTTATTATTGGTAAACTCCTTTATAGCTCTGTAGGTGGCTTGTGAGTTTGTTTCATTTGAAAGAGTGGGTGCGTATTCGTTAAAAAATTGATTCTCTATCGCAAATATCTGCTAGAAAAATATAGGAAATATTTTTGTAAGAGCGCTTTAAATGTAAATTTCGCTTATAGTAATATATATAAAATATAAATTTGTTGTTTTTTAGCATCACACTGTATCCCATATAGAGCAAGGTAGGCATAGGGAACCTGTAAATCCCATATAGAGCAGGGTATGCGTAGGGAACGTGTAAATCCCATATAGACCAGGGTAGGCATAGGGAACCTTTAAAAATAGTGTTAAGACATTCCAATCCCATTTACACACTTCCTACACTCACTCCACTTTCCGCCGGTTCGAATTCTGGAGGCATTGCATGATGAGTGGAGGAATTCAAAACCGCGCTTTGCCTCTTTACCAGAGCAAACAAATAATCGTACCAATATTTCATTACTTTAAATGGGGTTGGTAAATGAGGCAGGTTGTGACCTGCCTCATTTACCGCACACTTATGCCTCTCCACCAAGACAGACCTCTACCCCCAAAATATAAATGTTTTACTATACAAATAGGATAAACAGCGTTGTGTTCCGCCACTCAATAAACAACATCTAAATCGATCTTGTTTTAAGAAACATTGTTATTTTCTCTGCAATTTGATATATCGTAATCGTTTAACGTACAGTATTATTAACGAAGACAAATTTAAAGCGTAACAAGGAATCCATCAAAAACTAATATATAAACTCCTCCTCCTCCATCAAAAAGTAATATATAATATTTTTTGTAATTCTTAGTTTCATGCTTTGTCCCTAGCGATCTTTTCTCTTCTAACATTTTCTGCATGCCCCCTTCACTTTGTCTATAATGCTTTCTATTTTGTTACCTCCAGTATCATTAGTACTTTGTTCGCAAATGTAACTTAGTTCTTCTATATCTCTCACCACATACTTTTCCTTCTTTACGAACAAAATCCTTTTTGCCATACTTTCATGACTTATATCCTCAACATGTCCTAAACCACCTGAGCTTAATCTTCTTCATTCTCACACAGACAATTTCACTAGCATCTGCCATTCTATGAATCTATTTAAGCGGAATCGATAAATATCATTTCAGAAGCCAAAATGAAGAAAACCAGCTGTTTATTCTCAAGATGTTTCCTATCTACCCACAAAATAAATGAAAACGATATGCCAATAACAATAAAAGTGAACACGCCTATACATATTTACATATGAAATCATGCAAAAAAATATACAAAAAATACACTTTGTTATATAATACAGCCCCCACACTCGACTTGGAAAATGACAGGTGACGGCTTCCCAGCCGTGTTTGGGGGCGCAAGTTTATTTGACGTTTCGTACTTAACAATCGTCATTATGAAAATAATAAAATTTGTGTTTATTTCATTGGTTTGGTCGTTAGTAATGTCAAGGTAACAATATAATTATTATTCGCCTGAGACTTGTAGTGGCGCAGGGGCACAAGCATGTTACCTTAGTTCCTAGTACCGTAGTAGATTCTCTATTTCTCTCTGCCCACCATGCCACGTGCGGAACACAACGTGAATCTAAGAGGAGAGAGAGAAGATAATTTGATTGTTTATAAAAAGTGAGCAACATTGAGATCCGTCACTCAAGACAAAAAGTCACGAAATATTCGAGACTTCAAGCGATAAGCGGGGAAAGGAGTTACTTAACATTAGGTTCCTTTTGCCTACTCTACTATGTGCGATAGACCGCGTGAAGCTATTTACTATTTGAATTTACTTAATTTTTACGTTAATCGAGTATCAAACCCTAGATAGACTGAAAATGAAGAATGGAGTGTCTGCACATAAAATTTCTTAATCCCATTTATATGAAAAAAATGACAATAAAAACATACCCTTAGGTAATTAAGTAGACTTGTTTAAAGGTTACAATATTGCCTAAATATTTGAAACACATCAAACAAAGGCCGTCCAAGTGCGAGTCGGACTGGCACAAAGGGTTCAGTATCAATATCTTTAAAGACGACAATAAAATTAAGTCTTTTGTATGAGTAGTCCACAGTTAAATGTTTTTAGTATATAGTGTTATACTGATAACAGAAATGCATAATCTATCAATAGTTCAACAGACTAAGTTTCACGCTTCATGAGATAGTCTTACGCCAGATGTACGGACGGACAACGTAGTCTAAGTAATTAATCCTAGGTTTACTCTTTAGACACAGAATCCTATAATACGGTAATTTATATAAAAGTTTCACGCTGTATCCCGCACATGGGGGGGTAGGCAGAGAAAACTTCGGGACCTAATGTTGAGACTCTCCGTTCCGTTCCCCACTTTTCGCCAAATTTTGTGGCAGATCATTTATGTGGCAGATCTCAACGCCGCGCTTTGTTTTGTTACCAGAACGAAGCAACGAAAGCATTAATAAATATTGAAAATGAAAATATTAAATATTTCATTTCCTCGAGTGAGGATCGAACCTACAACCTGCCATTTACAGTCACACGCTCATGCCGCTTTAACACGACGGGCCTCATTTTTTTTAATCTATATAAAAGATAAGTAAAAAAAAGAAACAAAAAAAAAGGAAAAAGCCGTTTTCTCTTATCAAAAGACCTGTCGTAACACATGTACTACAAGTCGATTTAGATAACACGACCCCACTCCGTTGTTGTAGCGTCAATTCAATTACACTACACTGTGTTAAAATTATATACTTATTTGTATTACTTTGTGATTAGATAACAAAAAAATACATATAAAAAAGTAAAACAAAAAATATCATGAAGGCAAATGTGTGACTGTATACGCGACAGTATGTGTTCAATTTATTCAAAAAAATTTCCATTTCCTTCCTTGCTCTAATAACGAACAAAGTGCGGCGTTCAGTTCCGCCAATCTACACACAATACCTCAAATTCAGCTAAAACTGAGGAATCAAAGTGTCTTAATAGAAACCAAGTGACTTAACACTGGGTTCCCAAGTTCCCTCCGCCTTCACTATCACGTGCGTGAACCTGAAAAAAGAACCTAACATATTGCAATACAATTTAGTACAAAACAATCACAGATATCGATCTAAATGTAGGAGCTCATTAGATACACGGTCTCTAAACAAAAGCTTACAAAAACTCGGTAATCACCGATGGGAGATAGCGGCCCCCTTGTGCGATCGACCGTTTCATATTCTACTTTATACACTTCGCTGAATTAAATCCATTATAACATCGATACAGAGTGACTGTAAACGCGAGTCGGTGGTGTTAGATTCGATTCCCACTTCAAGGAATGAATAATTTTTAGTTCCCAGTTTAAACTTTAAACAATAAACATATGTTGTAAGCACGACGATTGGGGAATGGAATCATTCCATTTAGGAATATTAATTATTTTGATATAGTAGCTTTGGTAGCAGGACAGAACGCGGCGTTCAGCTCCGCACACTATAATTGATCAAAAAGTAGGCCAAAAAATATCTTTACGCTAATTTCTCTAACTGAGGCATAGTTATATACTCTGCTAATTAAGAAAAAAATATTTCACGTTTCTGCAGTTTAGAGACAGAAGTAATACAATATCTTGGTGATACGATGCTTCTTTCTAGACAAGCTAGCCAAATATTAGAAAACGGAACTAAACGCCGCCATATATTCATCTACACAACCAAATTAAAGAAGCTCTCAATAATTACCAACACATATACAGATGTCCCATCCGCTACCGGGATTCAAGATTCAAATCCGTATCTGCCCATCTCAATAACCAGCAAAGGACAGTAGTGACGTGGGACAGCATTAAACAATTGTGAATGTCAAATACAATTTGTGGTGTAATTTAAATCTACTCTGTGGTACGAAGAAACAATTTGACTGTGGGAGATAGTTCTTCTTCTTATTGATATTTTTTTACTTTCACGCTGCATCTGTCACATGACAGGGTAGGGGGGAACTTGGGAACCTAGTGTTTAAACACTCCGTTCCGTTTCCAAGTATTCGCTGAATTTAAGGCATAGAAGAAATATCAAATATTTTTTTCCTCCACGACAGGCCTTTATACCGATATTATGTTATTCTTTACAAAAGCATTTGTTGCTTAAAATTGGGTACCCTGAAAGAACACGGAGTTCAGACACGACGTTTGTTACCTTAGAATTTTTTAGCTCCTAGCGGTTGTATCTCACCTAGAGCAGGCTAGACAAAGGGAACCTAGGAACCTCCGTTCCCATTAAGACAAAATTCAACATATGTTTAAAGAAACTATTCCAAAACACGTTTGTAATGTTGAGCCTAGCTAGAGTAATCCATCTACCATAGACTGTCAGCCTGCGCTATTTAAAATGTACAAATGTTCACGCTGCTCTAGTTTTATCTGATGTATTATAACGGCAAGTAATTTTAAAATGCAAATCACATGAAATGATAACTTTGTGTTTCGGTCGGGTTAGATCGTGTACAACAAGTCTAATGCGAACTAAAAATAGAATCAATAAAATTACATACTTAAAATGGAAATAGCATATTTAAAAATAATATAAATAGCCGTCTAGCCGTGAAGACGTGGTTGTAGCGCATCTGATTGTAAATGCCACGGTAGCGGGATCGATTCTCATTCGGGGGAATATTATCACTTCGACAGTTATATACTAACTTACACTTAGTTTCACGCTGTATCCCGTAAAGGGCAGGGGCAGAGGGTACTTGGGAACCTGGTTTTAAGACACTCCGTTCTGTTCCCTACTTTCTGTTGAATATGAGGCATTGCGTGTTGAGTGGCGGAACTGATCGCCGCGCTTTGGCTTATTATCAAAGTGAAGAAATGAAGACATTAAATATCCTGATCCTCCTCTGGGGGGATCGAACCCACAACTTGTAGCGTCACACGCTTGTGCCGCTGTGTCACGACAGACCTCAGTTATATGCGAGAAAGATATCTTGTTTAAAATATTTATAACGAAATACTGCTGTATATTTAAAAAAATATACTTTTCCTTAAATAAAAGCACGCGACATACATATACATACGAATGAAAAATTAAAATTAACTATCAAATTGACCCCCCATTAGGTTGCTTAGAACATGTTTATTGGCGTGTGTGAATATTGAGGGGAAGAAAGATCTCATACAAACCTAGATGACAGTAATCATATAAGATGATTTATTTATTACTGTAGCCGATACATACATACATATGTCCCGATAAGCTATCGTAGAGCTGTTATGGCGCAAGTGCACAAGTATGCGATAAAAGCGACAGGTTGTGGGTTCGATAACCACTCGGGGAAAATGAAATATTTCATATTTTCATTTCTTCGGTCGGGCAACAAGACAAAGCGCGGCATTGAGTTTACTCAACACGCAATGCCTTAAATTGGGCGGAAAGTGGGAAGTGTCTAAATGGGAACTATGAGTATCTTAACACTAAGTTCCCATGCTACCTCTGCCAACCCTACCATGTACTGGATACAGTCCGAAGCTAAAAAAAAACTATGTTAACAACCCTAATTGGCAATCTGTGCCAGTCTAAACGAAACCACTCACCACATCTATTAAATTGCGAAGACTGTTGGGAACGAACTCTCGAAAATCTCTCTACCTACCCTGCTTTAAGCGTAATACGACGAAAAGCTAAAAAAAAACACAAATCCCATAGACAACCCTTAAAAAGGACCACAATTTCCTATCAAATCTGTAACTTAGTTAAATTGAACACAATTGAAAATCTAATTTCCATTTAAGGCTGGATGGGCTATAAATATAAAATAAACAAAACGAGACAACACTATATAAATAAATTGGCATTAATACGTACGTAATTGTCTGAGGTTGGGCACACCTGCCTCCTACAGCAACTGAATGTCTTTGATACTTTATGGAATGATTAATATTCGCTTTAAGAAACGTTCAAAATTGTGTGTTTATATTTAAACAAAATTTTACCTGTAGCTTCACTTGCATACTAAAATACATAAAGGGGAACCTGCCCAGGGCTTCGTCCGCTTGAATTAAACTGTTTTATTTCCTAATCTCAATTATTTTCTTGTTCTAATAACATTATCATTAAGACTATATATATACATTGAAAACTAACTACTTTGTAGCAATGTTGTATAACTTAATATTTTAAATTAGCGTAACTTTTTTATTTATTAACCGATTTAAATAAAGCATACACTATATATTGACAAACAGACAAAAAAAATAAAAATCCTTATTTTAGGCCCTAGTCACATTAACAAACGTCTGCTATAAGATTGTTTGAATATATATCATATCAAAAAAATAATAATAATCATATAATCAATACTATCGAGTGTACAGACAGTCATCAGTTACAGATTTATTACAAGTGTAGATGAGAAACAGCGAGAGTAATCATAATATTGTACCGATTAAATTGTGTCCTGAATATGTATAAGAAAATGTCTCTAAAACGTGATAGGACCGACAAATGCTACCTGACCAGCATTAGAGTGTGGATTCTCCGTAAACACTCGCTGTGCCCTGACCGCGGGCATAGAGCATCGAAACAAGTAACGTAACAATATAAAAAAGCCCTTATTCGATAAGTCAACAAATAGGTTCACACTGTATCCCGCACTTAGTGGTGTAGGCAGAGGGAACATGGGAACCTTGTGTTAAGACACTCCATTTCCTTACACTTTCAGGCGAGTTTGAGGCATTGCGTGTTGAGTGGCCGGAATACAATGCCGCGCATTGACCTTGATCAACACAAACGTTTTTATAAAACTCAAATTTGTAGTTCCAGTTATATATCTAATTTTATTCTAATTTTGTTATTTATATATATATATATATATATATATATATATATATATATATATATATATATATATATATATATATATAAATAACAAAATTAGATATAATAATAAGCGACTGTAAACGACCGGTTATAGGTTCGATTCCTACTTGAGGAAATGAAATATTTAATATTTTCAATTTAAATATTTAATATTTTCATTTCTTCGCTCTGGTAATAAGGCAAAACGCGGCGTCGAGTTCCGCTACTCAACACGCAATGCCTCAAATTCGGCGGAAAATGGAAAACGGAAATGGGAACGGAGTGTCTTAACACTAGGTTCCCAAGTTCCCTCTGCCTACCCTGCCATGTGCGGGATACAGCTTGAAGCTGAGTGAGTGAATGAATATAATAATAAGATAAAAAAGAAACGGACCAAGTCTGTGGTCTGTAGTGTAATAGATAATACATATAAAAAAATAATATTATAAATAAAAATCGTAAACCACTTATTTAACTTAAACGCCAAGAAAACTAAACTATAACACCATCTGTATTCAAACCCGCTTCCTCCACAACTTATCCTTGCAAAGCTCAAAATCTATACAAATGCCCGTCCGTGCCTCCCGCGGGCGGTAACAAATGACAACTACAAGTATCAAGACTATAGAGAGCAGGTGTGTTAAACAGACGTTTTTCTTCTCCTAAGCCCGCGTCTCGCCATTATCGATGTTTAGAGACAATATTATAGTTAGAAAAACATGTTTTAATCTATTTTTCTTTTAATTTCATATAGTATTGTAGGCAGAGGGAACATGGGAACCTAATGGTAAGATACTTTGTTTCCATTATTCATTATCCATATTTACGTTAACGCGACATGTTGTGGATTCGATCCCCACTGGACGAAATGAAATATGTATTTAATATTTTCATTTCTTTGCTCTGGTAACGAATCAAAGCTCGACGTTAAGTACCACCACTCAATACAATGCCTTAAATTTGGCGGAAAGTGAGGAAGGAACGTAGCATCTTGACAATAGGGTCCCAAGTTCCCTCTGCCTACCCTACCAAGTACGGGAATAATAATAAATGGTAAGCACTACAAATATCAAGACTGTGTGAAGATCGGGTGTGTTTAAGATATATTTTTCTTTTTTTAAGACCTAGTCGCGTCTTTATGAATCTTCAGAGACAAATTATATTTGTATAAATTTATTTGAAAATATCGGGATGAGAATCGAACCCACTATCTTACACAACTAACAACAACTTTAAGCAAAAAGTCTTGAGAATAAAATTATTAAAAAAATTAAAGAAAAATTTATTCCATGAAAACCATTTGCGTGAGAGCCAAGTTAAATGTTGAGTAACGCGTCATTTTGATTTCACTGACAAAAGTATACGGATACATACATAGGTGCAGAGTTTTATGTTCACTTTATAAAATTAAAGCTTTAATTTCACTTGACATTTTTTTCGTATAGACTATATATAATTATATCACAAATTAGTACAATTGCCGCTAATTCTAGACATTTTTTAACTTTACGTTGTATCCCGCATATCGGTCGGCAGAGGATTAGGATTGTAGTGTTCAGACACTCCGCTCCATTCCCTACTTTCCGCCAAATTTAAGCCATTGCGTCCCAACGCCGCGTTTTACCTTCTTACCAGAGCGAACAAATGAAAACATTAAATATTAAATTTAAGTATATCGATTTTTTTACTTTCTCGAATGGGGATCGAACCCAACGCAACCTGTCACGCTTACAGTCACACGCTTGTGTCCCTGCGTCAGAACAGGCCCAGTTTTGCAGGTTACATTTCAACTATCTACGTCCAGTAGTCTCGTTTGTGCGTTCTCTATCAACCAATCAGAACGAGCGAAAGAGTTTTACATACACACACGCACACATATAAAAGAAAATATCTTAAACAATCAACCACATGGCTTCTTTGAAACTAAATTATTCATACCAATAATATTTAGACAAACTTCCAAATGTTATTTGATGTTAATTTCAAACGATGTTTCTTCTTATTTTTGTTACGCAACCTACATGTGGGCTATATTGGAGCAGTATATGAATAAAAACTAGCCTTGCTTGATATTCACATAGAGTCACAGCTTCACGCTGTATCCCGCACATGGCAGGATAGGCAAAAGAAACTTAGGAGCCTAGTGTAAGGAAACTCCGTTCTATTCCTCATGAATACCAGAGCGAAGAAATGAAAATAGTAAATATTAGACAATGTTAAATATTTCATTTCCTCGAGTGGGGATAGAACCCACAACCTGCCCACAATCACACGCTTATTCACAATAACAAATAATATCATATTCTATAATTATAATAACTAACACTAGGTTCTCAAGTTTCTTCTGCCTAGCCTACTATGTGTGACGTACAGCTTAAATAAAAAATAATAAAATAATAAAGCGTCACGCTTTTACCCGGGTTTCCCAACCCAAATGACGAAGGCGATGAGTTTAGCCACTCAACATCATATTTCTGAGAGAGTGGAGAACTGAGGGTCCTGTATACAAATCCTGCTATACTGCAAATCTATTTTTATATACATACATATATGTGTACCGCCAAATCTCTACGTACCTGGAAAAAGATAAAAAAACAATAATTAAAATATGAATATAGAAATAAAATTAAGTCAGTCGACACCGTTCGACTGTAAACGGACTCTAAACTAATGGATGGGTTCGATCCCAAGTCGGGGGAATGAAATATTTTCATTTCCTCATTCTGGTAACAAGACAAGGCACTTAAAATGAAGACAAAATGTTGGAAACGGTTCCCTTTGGGATATGACATAAAATTAAAAAAAAATTACAATTCCAAAAGGCACACCAAAGAATATAACATAAAAATTTCACTTTACACCATAATACTAGCGACTCGTCGTTTCTGGTACGTACTGGCGGTAAGCCACTTCCTTATCAGCGTAATAAAATTTTGTGAAAACCAAGGTGGCGGGGACGGGCGGCGCTATCTATACCTTTAAAGTAAAATACGAGCCGTTCGGGTGACCCCGGCCGTGTGGAATACTGTGTCTTTTTATTATTTTTATATTTACCCACTTTGATATCTATCTGTTGTCCTGGCGGTGTGTCGGTTAGAGATTTAGTTAGTCTTTGTTGAACATCGCAAGTTTCCTTGGTCATTCATATGAGTGTTACAAAAATATTAAGACCACGTTCAGCGCAGAGTTAAGTTGCGTCACTCAATCAAGAATTTTGCGGAAATTGGAAAAACTACCTAAAGTGTCATAACAATAAACGGAGTGTCATAACACTTGGTTACTAAGTTCCCTGCGTCTTTTCTGTTACGTGCATGATATACCGTGAAGCTAAACAAATACCATGTTACAGAATTTTGTAGGGAAGTATTTTTAGCACTAGGTTCCCTCTGCCTACCCTGCTACAGGAGCGATACAGCGTGAACCTTCTAATGAAAGAGTATTATGTATATAAATTTGCTTATGTATATGTCACGTAGACAAAAATTAGACAAAACTCTTGAACCGAATTAACCCCGTAGTCGTTAGACTGCTGCTAATCTTCAGAAACGTCTTTATATTAGTGTTTACCTATCTACTTGCTGAAAATATAGGATTAATTCTCAAATTAGAACTAATACCCATCAAAGCACCACCACAAAAGCTTGGCTTCACGCTGTATCCCCCATATGACAGGGTAGGTATAGGGAACCTGGAAACCCAGTGTTAAGGCACTCCGTTTCCTACAAAAGCTTTAGTTAAATATACACATCAAGCCCACCAAAACTAATATATCACAACATAAAATAGAAACCAAAACACTAACACCAGCTTTTGCCAGGAAAATTAAAATTTATTGACGCAATAGGTTATCTGTAGTGCATGTCCTCGTACATACATACATGCTCGTATATGCGGTATGACACTCAAAACTCGTCAGGCTCCTCGATGAATGAATGGCAGTCAAATTAGTAGGCGTCGACATGTGTCAGTCTGATGTCCGAGTGATACGTTGATTGCGTTTTGGAGACTTACATAGGAACGACTGACTCTTAACACTATCTAAATATGATGGGATTAATCACAAGATCAATGTTGGGTGAGGCTTGTCGTGGCGCTGGCAAGCGTGTTACTGTCAACGGGGTAGGATGTGGGTTTGATCACAACTCGGAGAAAGAAATATTTAATATTTTTATTTTTGCGCTCTGGTAATAAGGCAAGACTCATCTTTGAGTTTCGCCTCTCAACACAAATTTAGCGGAAAATGGAGAACGGAACGGAGGGTCATAATATTAGGTTCCCAAGTTCCCTCTGCCTAGGGTAGGCATGTAAGGGATTCAGCGTAAAGTTAGGAAAAATATTAGGAAGAAGTACATTAGTTTTTCATGATTTTTGTCCATTTTATATGAAAACAGTCTGTAGCTAATACATATTTAAGTTTTGACTCCCAGGGGTGTCTTGGTAGCATAGGCTACCCAAAATTTATTTTCTAATAGAAAAGTATTTATAGATTAATTATTACGAAAATTAATAAAGTTATTAATCGAGGCGGCCTTTGCGGCTTTACAGGACAGTATTATGAGGAATGATTATTTTGTTTTTTATTGCCCTTTTCTGCTCTGGTAACTCAAAGGTAACCACCATTTTTGAGCTCCGTGCTGTATCTCGCACATTAACGAGTAGGTAGAGAGAACCTGACACATCGTTAGACAATACGTTCTCCACTTTCTGCTGAATTCTTGAGGCAATGCCTATTAGGTGGTTTAACGGTTGAACTCAAATTCTTCACCACCTCATCCGGAGCAAGAAAAAGAAATTATTAAATATTTGAAGCAACGCTTAACATACCATTAAGACTTAGCTTTCCACATCACCCAGGCCTAGCAATATAGGCAAAGAAACTTGTATTAAAACAGTTATCCACTATCCTCCCAGTTTCTAAACAAAATATATTAAACGGCGTAACTAAACACCGCATTTAATCCAACAACAAGACCTAAGTAACATTAAGACCCAGCATTTTTAATATATACATCTGATTAGTTCACCACAAAATGAAAGCTTATTTCTATCCCTATAATACTGGAAATAATAACAATAACACCAAGTTCCATTTCATTAGCGGCCAAATAAGAGACATTATTTATATAATTTATATCATATTTTCTTGTGTTTCTTCGTTCTACACAGCTTCGGTTTCTCGACCTAATTTAGCTCAGCCAAAATACTTTTAGTTTCAAGTACTAAATCAATAATGATAATGTGATAAAAAGATCGTGAATGATTTTGTTCTTTGAAAAATAAAACGGTGTGGAGCCGTCTTATATTCAAATTTTTGATTAATTAACGAGACCTAACCGATCTAACCTAACCTAACCTAATCAGCGCAAAGAAAGAAACGGCACTCCGTTACTTCTTGTCTTTTCCAAAGAAGAAACTGAAGACCCCACTGGATTATGGATGACTAAATATTTAAGTTTTTGCCTGTCAAATGTCACGTTAACATGTCGACAGAAGGAACGAATCCATTTGTAAATGGATTTTTTAATGTCGCATTTATTGTCATACAAAATTGAAAATATAGATAACAGTAATTGTAGAAAATAATCAGTTTTTTTTTTACATTATTTACAAAGAGGCCTCTCGTGTTATAGGGGCACAAGCATGTGACTTTAAATGAAAGAGGTTGTCGGTTCGATTCCCACTTGAGAGAATGAAATATATAATATTTTCAATTATAAAATATTTAATGTTTTCATTTCATCGTTGTGGTAAAACACAAGCCGCGACATTAAGTTCCGCTACTCCACTCTGAAAAAAATGGAGAACAAGGTGTCTTAACACTCCCTATCTCTGCTATAAGCAGTATAACGCGTAGAACCAAGCAGAAATAAAAGAAAAAAAAACTATTATCACAGGCACAAAACCGTATAGGCATAAAACATAACTAGGCATCCAGCACGATAGGCGAACATAAAAAGCTTAGAAACTAGAGCATTCCATCAGCCTCTATACCCCAGCTTTTACTATAATAGATAACTATAAAGTTAAAACTTATTTCCAGTCTTCGTTCGTTCACTTTATTGCGGGGCGACAGTCGCACGAACGTTATTTACATCGAGCTGGCATGCATATCGGTGGATCGAATTAGATAAAATTGCATAGTAACTTGGTAATACAGTAATGTACGAAATGGTTGCACTTTGGAAATTGTGGCTTATATTTAATATTTGATTGGAAACAGTTGGAAAATATGGGTTTAGCGTGTTTTGCTGATTTTTGTTTGGTTTCACGCTGTATCCCGCCTGTGGCAGATGTACAGGTCACGTATCGGAACGCCGCGCGTTGTTTGGTTATAGAAGGACATAATGTGGTATAGGAACTTGTCTACCGTCCTTTGCGGGATGCTCTCTGTCTACCCTCCTTTGCGGGATAAGCGTGAAGGGCCGAACGCGGCATAAGAACAAAAATTCAGCTATTTGGTACGTGACAAATATATTTTTAACATTAAAAACCCAATCCTTCAAATTTAAATCTTTTTAAAACATGTTAGAAAGAGACTAAAAATATTCAATAAATATAATTCTCTTGCCAAATGATAATTTTTAGCAAATCTTCTCATCTTTAATTTTCAATCTTTGTGTAGCGGAAGTTTGTTTTATTACCAGAGATTGTAACAAAATAAATAAATATATTGACCAATAAATAGATTGTAACGAGCGCCTAAGAATTTCTTCGTACCATTATAGAAACGTATAGTACTTACTTCCCATCATGATACGGTACTTAGGTGCTTGGAAGGTTTCTAAGAGGCGCGAGTTCAAATCCAGCTACGTTCAGCTTCACGATGTATTCCGCACATGTCAGGGAAGGCAGAGAGAACTTGGGAACCTAGTGTTAAGACACTTCGTCTCCACTTCCGTTCTCCACTTACCGCCGAATTAGAAGCATTGCGTATTGTCTGGCGCAACTCAACGCCGCGCTTTGTCTATATCTCAGAGCAAAGAAATGAAAACATTAAATATTTCATTTCCTCGGATCGAACCACAACCTGTCACACGCTTGTTCCCCAGTGCCACAACTAAAATATCAATTATAAGTCTAGTTGGGAATCAAACCTACTTACTCGAATAATAGGGCCATTATATGCAATTGTGAGTGCAACAAGAGCTATCGCGATCTAAGATAGTGACCGATTGAATATTTATGATACAGTATCTTGATCACTTATCGCTAGGACTTCCGTTTCCTCAATAGAATGGTTGGATGGGTACAATTGTATATATTTTTAAATGGACGGACAGTGTACCTGACACATAGCGGTAAAGTAACTTGAGAACGTAGTGTTAAGACACTCCGTTCCGTTCCCTACTCACCGCCGATTTTGAGGCATTGCATGTTTAGTATCCGAACTAAACGCCGCACTTTGCCTTGTTACCAGAGTAAAGGAATGAAAATATTAAATAATTCTTACTACTTATTTTTAAAATTGGCATTTATTATTTTAACAAGACGATGGACATGTTTCTAAAGTTACCTATAAACTAAAGCGAGTCTCCTGTATATTATATATAAGAACTAAAAAAAATTCTACAAATTTTAACTTTTATAATTCTGTATATTTATTATAAAACTGAAAAGTTTACTCTGAAAGCTCGAAATTAATAAGTATTTTTATGTTGAATATTTAACTAATAGATACATGACTGATGACATGAGATGGTCGCATCACCCTTTGAGGCTCAGAGATTAGCCTTAGACACATAAGATATCGTACATACTTCTTTACTGGACCACACCGGTGAAGCCGCAAGCTAACTAAAAACTCGCTAAAAGTATTAAAAAAATTAACATTTCCAGCAAAAAAAAAGCTCATTTTAATAATATATCACAACAAACAGAGCTAAGGTCATCCGTCGTCGGAACAACAGCCATCTTAAAAGTATTCCGAACGACTCAAGAGAAAACATTAAAAAATAAAGCCTTGT
>DWMZ01001570.1:0-16032 GCA_018249855.1 Eueides tales michaeli
TTTTCCTTATGACGCAATTGACATTTTGTTTTAATCATTGACATTTAACATTATAGAAATATTATTTTTTTATTTCTAATAAAGTATAATTTAATATACATATGTATATATTTTCATAAGAATCATTAATAATCATATTAATTATGTATGTACATAAAATGAAATAAATATGTTAATTCCATATTAAATATGTCAATTTGAAGAAACCACTGCTTTAAGCATTGTTGACCTGCCCCAATTAATCGCCGTTTGGTTTGATACTTTATCGCAACGCTAACTATCTTCAAATGTAGCAGACATCTTATAATTCGTTTTCATGTAATTGATAATATTTATTAACTTACTCGAAATTATTTAATAATAATAATAACATTTTATTTCACACAAAACCTTAGAAATAAAAAAATTACGGAGATCTTGTCAATGCTTGTTACTTATTTGTTACATTATCGTTGGTAAAATAATTTAAGGCAACGACGGCTACTACTACTACATTTCAAGAGATATTGAACTATAGGTATAGAATCAAAAATCTTTTCTTACTCGTTACCATAATCATTTTGAGAAGTTTTATCTGTACTTCTCTCTCTATGCTGTCTCTCACTCATTAACGGAAAAGTTTTTATCTACACAGATTTAGATGTTGCCTTATTCTGATCAAGTAAAATGGGTGACTGAATTGCTACACCAGTGCAAAATACTTTACAAAAATATGGCTCAGTCACTCCTTCATAGATCAAGAGCTTCATAGCTCCACGAAACCATCACTGAAGTCGAATAATACCCACAGTGTACTGTTGATCAATTAGAAAGCTTCCTTAAAGCTTTCAGCATCAGTACGACCATTTCGTTTGTCATTGTTGTATATTGCTCGATAGTAAAAAAAAAATATTTTTTTACTGTGACGTTCTGTAAACCGCTTAAGTTGTTGTTTTTACTTAGCCACACTATTCATTTTAAAAATTATACGTTAAGAAATGACGAGTGCTCTTATATACTCCAAATCTTAAGACATCTTTTAAAATACGTAAGATGTTATACACAAAGGAGATTTCATCTTTCAATAGTCCTATAAAAATATAAAGTCTTCCATGCAGCCAAGAGGGCTTTAACTTTTTTTTTTATATTTAGACCCATATTCAAATTTTTTTTAATCTACTTAATGTGATCACCCCACTTGATTTTAATATGGCATAATTTGTACAATATATGGCGCAAAAATAAGAAAACACTATATACAGTGGTATAAAAGTGGATAAAGGAAGGAACTGTCTTAATAGAAACTGAGTATCTTAACAGTTAAGTAGTATTGAAAAAAAATTATAAAACGTCAATTTTGAAATGAATACAATTTGTTTAACGCATGTAATTTGTTTAGTGTATGTATGTTTGTTTCATCATGAATATTTCTTTTATCTTAGTAAATTTGGTTTTATGTATAGTTCAAAGTCCAGTTCAGTACATTTTTTTTTTTTGCATGGCCGAGATAAGTGTGTTCAGCGTGATGTTCCTGATGACCTGAATCCAACTTTCACATCTGTCCATGACGCGTGATAGATACTAAATAATAAGCACAGCTTATGCATTACTGTTGTCATCGTGAAATATTAGGGCCGTTTTTCGAATTGTTCAAACAGCAATAACGACGTTTCAACTGCTAACGTGGGGTCCGATTTAGTGAGCGCACCATCGTTTTTCAGCAGTAATAATAATTCGGCCAATTTGTAAATGTGATTGTTACGAATTCAACAAGTTAAACATATGCGAACAGAATTTTTTTTGATATAAACATGAGTGGAGTATGTGGTGCAGCCGATGAAGATGGTAAAATGATTGTATTTCAAGCATTTTCCGTAATCGAGGAAAGTGACGATAGTAACATTGACGTGAAACGTCAAAATAACGTTAATGCTCACAATGCTAACGCTCTGACCCGACAGTAATGTAAGCACTAGTCCAGTCACCTGTGACATCTTAGACACACGAATTTTACCGCATCTATGGTACGCTATGACCGCTGTTTTGATAATTCGGAAAAAGGTCTTTAAAGACCACATGTCAATTAAAATTCATTTTAAACGTCGCATTTTCTACAGGTTATCTTATAAATTAATTATTGAAAGATGAAAACACATTAACTTATCCAAAATACAAGATTTCCTTAACATTGAAATATTATTAAGAAATATGTATTTAGTTTACCACAGTTTGTTTTATCCTTCCTTGGATTCAAGCGTGTCTCATACAACGACCTCTACGCTGAGCTATCTCACCTCATTAATAGTTAATTAGGTCAATGTGATTTAAAAAGCCTTGATTGCTATAAACAGGGTATCCAGTATTTATCAAAGTGGGTTATGTAACGGTTATTATGTTTGAGTGATATTTATTGCTCAGGTCTAATAAATTCGTTATCGACAGACACGAGACCTCTATCAATTATGATTAATGATTAAAATGATCAAAAATTAAGGCAATATTATTATTTGATGTGTCTAATCAAATGACGGCTATAATTTTTAAATATTACTGAGAAAAATTGTTTTTTTTTATTTTTAAGCTTTTATTTTTTAACTAGCTACCTGCCCGCGGCTTCGCCAGCTTTTACACTTTTTTTATATAGTAATCTTTAAATTCTAATAACATTATCACTTTTAAGACAGTACTGAAACATAGAAAACTAAAATTTCAGCTAAATTAATATAATTTTTGTAGCAATTTTGTCGAATTATATATACCGACGTAACTTTATAATTTATTTATTATTCATTTTAATTAAAACAAACACACAAATGTTATGTGTTAAACGAAAGTTGCCAAAATATAAACAGATTGAACTGCTAAACATATTTAAAAGAGTTTTCTCTATTAAAAACTTCTTTTAAATCTGTTTAGCAGTTTATGAGATGAACGCGTACAAATGGACAAACAAACAGACAAACCGACAAACACACAAAACATTTAAAAAATACAATTATTTTACCAATTACATTAATACATGTACCCTGTAAGGTTTTTTTTTATTATACTTGTATTCTTCATATACATACAGCAGTGATCAGTTACAGAATTATTTTAAGTATAAATTTGATTTTTTTTTATGTACCCGTTGTGTACATATATTTAAATAATTAATTATTTCAGATATGTTTTTTTATTAAATAGAAATATTGTGTGTACACTAGGAGATAAAAATGTTAGTGTTCTAAACTGAGACAATAAAAGCAGATTTGACTGGTCAAATTATTATATAAATTTATTACCAGTAGATGAGGCCTGTCGTGGCGCAGCGGCACAAGCGTGTGGCTGTAACCGACAGGTTGTGGGTTCGATTCCCAGTCGAGGAAATGAAATGTTTTATATTTTCAATTTAAAATATTTAATATTTCATTTTTTCGCTCTAGTAATAAGGCAAAAGCGCGGTGTTGAGCTCCGACACGCAATGCCTCAAATTCGGCGGAAAGTGAGGAACGGAAGTGGAACGGAGTGTCTTAACACTAGGTTCCTAAGTTTCCTCTACCTACCCTGCCATGTGCGGAATACAGCGTGAAGCTGAAAGAAAAAAAATACCAATATAATTAAAAATTATGCTGGTAGCTAATTATCTATAAATAATTACTGTTAAATATTTTTGACTGATATCATTAACCACTTTTTTCTACTTCATAGTATTAAAAGCATATATACTCCAACTTTAGAGCATTGGAATACCAGGTAAAAGATTTTGATTTAATTATCTTACCCTATTAAATACCCTGCGGACCAACCAATATGCGAAACATTGCGTGTTGAACGACAAAGCTCAACGTCGCACTCTATTTTCTTACCAAAGCGAGAACCCGCAACCGCTGTGATACTGTGACACGACGTCCTCTATGACTCTTTCTAATATGTTTATTTTTATCGACAGTTTTCCCTATGTAACGTGTGCAACATACAATTTAACGCTATTATTTAATAATTTACAAAATCTTTTGTTTGTCGAACCTTATTCTTATGTTAAATAATTCCCTCATAATTTGTATACCAACATTTAGAAAGTTTCTTTTCGATTGGGCATTTTGGTGAATAACTATGAAGGGTTATTCACTCTGGTCAGTCGAACGATAATATCAAATAGAAACTTTGGCATATAGTGGACGGATGCCGGGCAGTTTTATCTAGTATCAACCCATTTGAACCAAATAATCTAACACTATTTTATTATCGTTGTTTAATTTCTTTCATATTAAACAATTTGAATTTCTGTATAACACATATAACTATACTATGAAAGAGTATAAATATATAATTCAAATTCAATTTAAATCAAATAACGATGTAATAAGTCATTGACAAAAAAAAAAAGATTTTTCATTAAGTAACCCTAAAACATTTTCTGTAGTTATGAACACGGCGCTTTGCCTCCTTAATCGAGCGAGGAAATTAAAATATTAATTATTTAAGTTTTCGAGTGGGAATCGAACAGACAGGTTCTCAGGACTGTCAGAAATAGTTAAAATTATTTATAGTTTTACTAAATTAAATTGTTAAATTATATAAAATGCGCTAAGTTAATTTCTCTTACTTTATATATATGTAGATATATATATATATATATATATATATATATATATATATATATATATATATATATATATATATATATATATATATATATATATATCTACTCATCGAAATTAATAAAATCTATTCATAATCGATTAATTAGTTGCAGAACACAAAAGATATAGTCTACTTTAAATTCAATTTTAAAAAATAATATTAAAAATTCAATTCCTATTGGTACTTTTGAAATAAGAATAGAAACTTATACTTTAGTTCAATGTTCAAAATTTAAAAAGATATACTTCATCTGTGATAGTAAGAATTAGAGTTTAAAAGCCTTTTAACTAAGTCGTATTAAAACCAGTGTTACTATGTTTATAGAGGCCTGTCGTGGCGCAGCGGCACTAGCGTGTGACTGTAACCGACAGGTTGTGGGCTCGATCCCCACTCGAGGAAATGAAATATTTAATATTTTCAATTTAAATATTTAATGTTTCATTTCTTCGCTTTGGTAATAAGGCAAAGCGCGGCAGAAAGTGGGGAAGAGAAGTGGAACGGAGTGTCTTAACACTAGGTTTCCAAGTTCCCTCTGCCTACCCTGCCATGTGCGGGATACAGCGTGAAGCTTTGTATGTATGTATGTATGTACCTATGTACTATACTTATATTTGATGCCAAGTCTTATGGATTTGAAATCCTACTTTAGGATTTTTTGTATCTGCAAACTGCTTTCATTTCCCTTAGTTATCCCAATGGTTCAATAGGCTATAATTTAATGTCAAATTGTGGAAAATTAACTTTTTCAACACTACATTCTCTTAGTTTATGACCCGAAAAAGCGGTAGGTGAGTTACGATAATACACAAGGAAAAAATATTATAATTTTAATATTATACTTACAAAGTGATGGATATAAAAAAATATGTTATTAATATATATTATATCTGCATAAAAATATATTAATTTTATCAATTAAAATTGTCAATTTAGACATAGAATTGATTCAAAGCCCGTATAAATAAATGTCACTTACAAATTTACGATATGTTGAGAAATCACCATGAACTACTAATTCTTAAAATTTATATATTTTTTTAGAGAGTCTCAGAGTGCTTAGTATTACAATACTCTATCCTATTGGGTATATAATAATTCAAAAAATCTATTAAATAACCTCTACATTGCTTTCATCAAGAGAAAATATGGGTAGATAGATTATTTGTTTATACATAAGAGAAAAATGGAGTCAAAGGTTAACTTGCAATGGTGTATTTCAAGCAAATAACGCATTTCTATATACAATAAACACTTGTTCAGATAAAAACGATAAATCATACAACTATTGTGTAACAAACACAGAGAATATAGTTTATAATAACATGGAAATTATAACAAATGTTAAATAACAATAAGGAAATAAACGTACAAACAAAATGAAGGATATGTCTATGAAGGAGAA
Organism: Eueides tales michaeli; assembly: GCA_018249855.1. NCBI lineage: Eukaryota > Metazoa > Arthropoda > Insecta > Lepidoptera > Nymphalidae > Eueides > Eueides tales. Next base: position 6,008 of record DWMZ01001570.1, read on the forward strand.
GAGTATGGCGAAAGTAACATGTTATTATTATTGAGAATAACTTTGAAATATTAATATTTAGCTGCCATATGTATCAAGTTGCTGCGTATCAAAATATTTATTAATGTTATTAAATCTGTTTTACGATATTATCATAATTTATTAATGACATCTTGCTGGCGCATCGCATCATCGAAATTAATTGTTGTTTTTTCTGCATATTGTATGAAATTTGCCGCGAAATCAAAATGTATATGGTACTTTCCGTGATCTACAGTTATTAACGTTTGGCACGAGACCTGTCCTAGCACAGCGTGACAGGTTGTGGGTACAGTCCCTACTCGAGGAAATGAAATATTTAACATTTTCAAATTAAATATTTTATGTTTTCATTTTTTCGCACTGGTGATTGCAAAACTCGGCGTTGAGCCACCCTACTCAACACGCAATACTTCAATTTTGGTGGTAAGTCGGGAATTGAACGGAGTGTCTTAACGTCAAATTCTCTCTCTCCCTACCCCGCGAAGTATGAGATGCAGCGTGAAGCTGAGTAAGGAAATGATTATCCAAAATCTTATAATAAAAAAAAACCGCTCATTTGACCAGAGACCGGTGTTTTTATTATTTAAATCAGATTCACCCACAGCGGGGCACCGTACTATTTTCAGGATTGTAGATCAAAGGAAACGACGTTAAGAACTTAAATGAAATGAAATAGAAATATAATTTGTAACGTTTTTTTAATGCCTATAAATTTTCACCTTTCGAAAATTTTCCTTTTTTCTCATTGTAGGTAAGTACGGTACATAAATACTTAACTCTTTTGACTTTGATATATGATTTTTTTCTGCGCTCCAAAGGGGCCATATATCTAAATATTTGATTTTGATTGCGGCTTACTTGTTGAAACCACACCACCTCGAAATACCATTGGTGCCCAGTCATCACCAACTTGTTCTAACACCAGATATATTATACTAGCCAATAAAATATAAAAATATTTTCTTAAATCAAATAGAAGCTTACTATCTATATCGTTTCAAATAATTTTAACAAATTTTATTAAAAGTATTTAATGAACGTCCACCTTTATTTTTTTCAAAATCGCATTTCTCGTAATAAACTAATTTAATTTATTTGCGCATAAATTAGGCATATTTAATCTATATTTCAATACCTTAAATGTACGTTATAGAATTGTTTAAAAAGCATTTACATATTACATTATAATATAAATTATCACCATGTATGTACCATGTTATTATAGTACTTTGGCTTTTCAGACCTTTTGCGAGGTATTCGCGAAGAACGTACGTGTATGTTGACCCAGCAAATGATGAGCCATAAAGATAAAAAAACATATTTCTGACGCAATTTCAATAAATATTTCAGTATGAATAAAAATTAAATTAAATATTACAATTTTGAACAATTGTGTTGTATGGATTTTGTATCTTATAGTATAAATGCAGTCCAGTAATGAACTAAATATGGGTTTAAATTTTTAAAGATTTTTATTAAATATGGATTTACCCAAAAGTAACTTAAACCGCAAAAAAAAAATATTTTCCCCTTTTACACAAAGTATTTTTAGTCAAACCTAGACATTCTTAACTTTTCAATTAACGTTGAACGAAAAATAATATGGTAAGGTATGGTTCTTTGGTTATGGCGTTCCGAGCGAGAGAAAAAAAATTAAATATATCTTTCGTAGTCAATCCTAGAAGCAATTGACAGAAGCGATTAAACGTTTTTCTGTACAGAAGATCTGTCTATATGATGATATGTGATAAGGCCGTTTTCGGAATCGTGGGTCCACAAGCGCTCATAGCGTACCAGAGTGCTGTAAAATTCGTGTGAGTTTGACGTCACATGTGACTTGACTAGTGCTTACAGTACTGACAGGTCAGAACGTTAACATCATGAGTGGCAGAAGTCAACTCCACGCTTGGCCTTGTAAATTTGATATTTAATTAGAAAATTATTCCATAATGAATTTCCTCGAATGACGATCGAATACACAACCGGTTGTGCGTTCTGTCCTCATCAAGATAGGTCATGTTTACAGTCACACGCTTGTGCCTCTGCGCTACGACGGGCCTCAATTTGTCATTTTTACATTGCTTAATCGTAAATTGACAATTAACTGATATGAATTGCCTTGCTTAATAGTAATTAAACGAATATGTTTAGTTAATTTGATAAGTTAGTAAGATTTATTTTGCAGAATAATTATAAAAGAAATGTCTTCTTAGTCTTTAGACCGTTACAGTTTATTTTCACGACTCGATCCCCCTATCGCTAAATGTGCTTCACGGATGTGTGCGCTTACAGATAAATATTTCATAAATACTTCCTTTGAATTGTTAATATGTATTTTTTATTCTAAATTTATGACGATAAATTTATTATAATTTAATTTTAATAAACCGCGGCACATTGCGTCTTGAGGTAGGCCACGTTCCAAGACGCGTTCTATTTAACTATAGGGACAATAGTTAAAAATTGTTAATAAATTATTTCATTTTTGTCTATGACAAATTTTCAAAATTTGCTTAGAATACTTAAGGACGAATGTCATGGCTGTTAAAGGATAAATAAGGACATTATTTGGGCAAGACATAAATAACGGACTCGTAAGATTGAAGAATTAATATCTATAAAACAATAATGAAAATGTGTTTAATTCTATAAATATTTTTAAGTATATAACACTTATTTTAATTATAGATTCAGTTATTTAATTCTTATATATAATGATAACATTATAAATACTTGAAACGTTCTAATATTAGCTACAGATCTGATGCAACAATGTCCAGTGAGCCATCATTCCCGATATATTTTACAAAAGCTTTGTAAAATTCAACGTATAAAAGTATATAGTAATATATATAACTCTTTATTATTCTTAAAACCACTTTTTAATTATTATTATTATTTCACAAGATGTCGGCGCTTCCGCCGATGTAAAAGTTGACCATAAGAAACATATAACAGTCACAAATAATAAATGAGTACCAAAACTATTCTCAAAAACAAAGGTCAAGTGTTAGTTTAAAAAACCTAATGTACCCTTTGTTAAGACGAATCTAACATGGACCCTGATGGACCTTGGTTTGCTCGGTCCTCACTAGGAAAGATGAATACCATCTAGCACAAAATGACGGGCTGAATCATTAGTCTGAACCAATTTTACTATATTCTACTACTGTCATCTTATATACATGTCATTGCCAAATTTCATAATGATAGAAGAACTAGACAAAAAAAATTATTGTTTAAATTTATTACATAAACACAACTCTACCTAATGAAAGTTTGTTTAAAAAATGTATCGGAAAGTTGTCCTCAAAAGCAATATTCAAGTTTTTTTATTTCTTTTTTTTTAGCTTCACGCTGTATCCCGCACAAGGCAGGATAGGCAGAGGGAACCCGGGAACCTAGTGTTAAGACACTCCGTTCCACTTCCATTCCCCACTTTCCGCCGAATTTGAGGCATTGCGTGTTGAGTGGCGGAGCTCAACGCCGCGCTTTGCCTTGTTACCAGAGCGAAGAAATGAAACATTAAATATTTAAATTGAAAATATTTATAATAATAATAATCAAGTTACCAGTTGAATTTGATTATGTAATTAAAACAATATGAAAATATCACATATCAGATCCTAGAATAAAAGAAATAAGGCTAGAAACCAACTCAACCTACGCTGTGTCTCGCACATGTTAGGGCAGTCAGGGGGAACTTGGGAACCTAATCTTAAGACACTCTGTCCTGTTAACTAACCAACTACTTCCCTAGAGCTTTGTAAGTTAAAAAGTTAACTTGATATATTAATCTATACATTTGAGTATGTACGTACTTTTGAAATCAAATTGTATGCGATATATTTTCTTCAAAGTACCTATAATTATTTTTAAATCAAATTGAATATTTCCTAATACAAAATCTCCTCTTATGACTCCAGAAACCATGTTTATTTTTTATCTCTAACAACAACGCAATAAGACTAAAAATAATATCTTTATTGCTACTATTTATTTATTTATAGATTCTTATGTAAACCGAGCGTCAGCCACGCCCCTGAGTGATGATTGAATACGCACTATTACAAAATACTCATGATATCGCACCAGTGGAAAAGAAGTGTAACCCAAAATTTAAATAATTTTTATATTTAAAAATGTCCCAAAATATTTTATTTACATTTAATTTGATACTATTTATCAAATATTTATTGTATGTTCTACACGAGATTACATAAGGATATGAAGCTGTTGTACTTATGCCACTTTCTCTACAATCGTTTAATTATAAAAAAAATGTTATCTTACAAACTTCCAGCACGTGTTGAACATTATATTTTATAATTAAAATACGGGTGCTTCATGTTTTAATATAATATTTTCGTTCTAACCTAGTTCTCGTCCACGGTTTTGCCTATAGAATAAATGTGTTATTTTTAAAATATTTCTCAAATTTGTATTTCTAGGGTAGCCTAGTGTTAAGACCCCGTTCCTTGAATTTACCAGACTGGGAGTCGAGACTGGCAAATAGGCGACTGACCTAATACAAAATCTCCTCTTATGACTCCAGAAACCATGTTTATTTTTTATCTCTAACAACAACGCAATAAGACTAAAAATAATATCTTTATTGCTACTATTTATTTATTTATAGATTCTTATGTAAACCGAGCGTCAGCCACGCCCCTGAGTGATGATTGAATACGCACTATTACAAAATACTCATGATATCGCACCAGTGGAAAAGAAGTGTAACCCAAAATTTAAATAATTTTTATATTTAAAAATGTCCCAAAATATTTTATTTACATTTAATTTGATACTATTTATCAAATATTTATTGTATGTTCTACACGAGATTACATAAGGATATGAAGCTGTTGTACTTATGCCACTTTCTCTACAATCGTTTAATTATAAAAAAAATGTTATCTTACAAACTTCCAGCACGTGTTGAACATTATATTTTATAATTAAAATACGGGTGCTTCATGTTTTAATATAATATTTTCGTTCTAACCTAGTTCTCGTCCACGGTTTTGCCTATAGAATAAATGTGTTATTTTTAAAATATTTCTCAAATTTGTATTTCTAGGGTAGCCTAGTGTTAAGACCCCGTTCCTTGAATTTACCAGACTGGGAGTCGAGACTGGCAAATAGGCGACTGGAGAACGTCACCTTAATTCTTTACTTCGATATAACTCACTCAGCTTCACGCTGTATCCCGCACAAGGCAGGGTAGGCAGAGAGAACTTTGGAACCTAGTGTTAAGACACTCTTTTCCACTTCCGTTCCCCACTTTCTGCCGAATTTCGATATAATATCTACACTTATAATAAATTTGTAACAGATCGCTGCCTGTACATGGAAGAAACATTAAAAACAATATTATAGGGGAACTTTATTAATATAATAAGCTCAAAAATGTTTTTTTTTAATTGTTATCTGTTTGTCTGTTCGTTTGTAGTCGTCAAGTTGTCGTCGTCGACTTTCATTATTAGTGTTTTATTATGTCATTTATTTTTGTTTTATTAAAACCATTTGATAAATAAAACAATTACGGCAACTTAAAATATTACTCATTTAGCTAAAATGTTACTTTTATTGAATGGATATTGTCTTAAAAGTGATAACTTTTAGAACAAGAACAAAATAATTGAGATTAGTAAATAAAATGGTGTAATACGCAGGTGAACCCAGCGCTGCTGGCGTTACTGGGTTACATACCTTAAAAACACAGCTAATATACTAAATACAGCTTCAATATGCTTTATATAATAATATAGACAAATCATATAATATAAATGTTGCACAGAACTTTTCATCAGTTTTTTGCTTATTTTTTTAGAAAATAAAATACGGGTTCTACTAAAATGTTACGTGAACAATTATGTATATAATTTAAAGGTTAGTATTAAATAGTTTATTATATTAGGTCGATGTCAAATAATTTTATTTGAATTTTATTTGATTTAGTTACAAGGCTAATTTTTTGAACTCCAAACTAAAACTAACTAAAAATTTATCACAGGTTCGATAAAGTTACTGCCTCATTCATTAGTAATGATATTTATAAAACTGTCTGCCGCGAACAGTTCTTTTATTTATTTTTTTCAGCTTTACGTGGTGTTGCGTACATAGCAGGGTAGGCAGAGAGAATTTGGCAACCTAATGTTAAAACACTCCCGTTCTCCACTTTCCACTAAATTTCCGGCATTGCGTGTTGAGTGACAGAACTCAACGCCGCTCTTTGCCTTGTAAACAGAACAAAGGAATGAAAATATTAAATACTTATTTAAATTGATAATATTATTTATTTCCTTTTCTCAAACCCACACCCTATTTACAGTCACAAGCTTGTGCCCCTATAGAATCGTTAATATGGTTAAAGACCTTTAAAAGACTAACGTCTTTTTTACAGTGTGATACAGAAAAAAATCGAATGTTTTCTGGGATGCTGTCGTAAAAGCGTACATTAACGTATAAAAGAATTACGGACTCGATGCAATTGATCTACAGTACCTATAAACTAAATTTAAGCCAATATTAGTATATCAACAATTGTCAAAATTGTTAAAATTATGAACATATTTTATTAATTCAACGCAAAATGCCGTAGAACATAACACTTTAAAAGTAAAGAAAGCAAACAAGGCAAGCAAGCAATTTTATTTTTACTTCACTTTATGTAACGTTAAGCTTTTTTCCAGCTAATTTAAACCTTAAATGTACAGAAATAAAATCCCCAATAGAATATAAATTCTTCGATTCTTCGGAATCTTCGTGTATCTTTCCTCAATTATTTTCATTTATTTTCATTTAGAATGGATCTATGTAACTTGTGTGTGCTCCGTACATCCAAGAAATTACCGAGTGTTAACGATAGTAATGGAAGAAAAAGAAAGCGATCAAAATCCGAAGAAAAGAATATTGAATGTCGCTGTAAGAAAAAAGCTATCCTGTCGCTGTAAGAAAAAAGCTAACCTTGCAGAACAAGTCAAATTCAATATTTTGTTACTAATAGCGTTGCTCTCTAACCTACTTCAAATCAATCGAGCCCTCGCTTCCCATTGAATATGGTACTCGGGCAGTCTATTGAGTATTTGAGTCTAAACATACAGATGTGCTAAATTCTCTTCAGCATTTTAACACCGATAATGGAAATTTAAATACTATATGCAGACGTATAAAATGCGTAATGTAATTAATTTTATGCCTGGATTTTTGTCTTTAGAAGTAATGACGAAATTAAGCCAAGTGATAAAAGTATTTCTTCGATCTCCATTGAACGTGGTTTGGCGGCTATTACTCTCGCTCTTATTAAAGAAAATGAAACGATACTGAATAGTTTTCAGTCTTTAATTATTAGTGATGTTCAGAAGATCTAAACAGATACTTAAATTGACCTGTAGGCAAAGAACAAAAAACAAAAGAACATTTTAAGATCGATTAAAGATTTGTATAAGAGCTAATGTGATTAAAATGAAATATTCATTTGTATATCTTTTGAAAAGGCGTGTGGTGTCGCAAAAAATTTTTGGCCGCTCAAGGCGCCTGTATACAACATGGCTGCTGCGCAAGCTCAGCTTAGCAAATGGCAGACTCAGGCCTTGCCTAGTTATGCTAGAAATAATTATTCACAAAGATTTTATGTCGTCTTATTTTTATAATATTTATGTAAACATATTTGCCCTCGCAAAATTTTAATAGTAAAACATCTTTAACAATTGACAATTGTCCAGATTTGCCTCGTTTTCAATGGAGTCTAATTTTCAACAAAATAAATACCAATACAAAAAAATAGTCAACGGTAGAATTTTAATAATTCAAGTGTATTGCTAAGCATAATTTAATATTTTTGAATCCTTTTCTGTGTCAAACCGCTTTTGACGCTTCAATAAAATTTCATACGAGACTCCATTTTTGGCAAAAATCGATTTTACAATCGATCAATTACTGTAAGTAAAAGTTGTGGGAAGTTTTGCAACTCGGTCCAAGCTTTTTCTCATTTATATTTTTAATGCCGAAAAGCGACGCATCAAAAGCGAAGTATATTTTGTCTAATTTTCAATTTCAAAAATTTGTCGCTATGTACAATTAATGAAATTTTGGCAAATAAATATTCATCGGATTTTAAGTTTTTTGCAACCAGAAGATTACCTTATAACCATTTTTCAATAAGTCAACGCCGTAGGTACTTTTTAAGAATAATTTACAGGGAACTTTACCTTTAGGCCTAACCTGTGCACCTAAGGTATTTGCCACTGTAACGAATTGGGTAATGCAATTGTTAAGGAATAGGGGTATTCGAATATTAGGATAGTTTGACGGTTTTCTTTTGATCCACCACAACCCAAGAGCAAGCGCAGCAAGCCTTGCAAGTTCTAAGGTAGAATAACAATTATATCAAATCAAACTTTGTTCCTTAAACAAGCGTATAATATTTAGGTATTTTTTGGAATTTCCACGAGAGCAAAAATCGCTTCCCCGTCAAAAAGCGATAAAGTTTAAATACCGAAAATCACAAAAACCAAATTTAAAAGAAATACAAACCGAAAAACTTGAAAATTTTTCGGTTCCAAGAGGTCAGTTGATTCATCATGCCTCTTCATTTAAAACATTGCAGTATAATGCTTCATCTGAAGCCAGACGAATATTACTTGATTATGCAACCAGCATTCAAAGAACAAATTCTTTACAAACCTCCTGCAAAGAACTACTTAGTAACAGACGCATCAGATACATGATTCAAGGCTTAACAATGTCGATTTGTCTGACACGTGGTTCCAAGAAGAGAGAACATTAGATTCGAATCAGAAAGACACGTCAGCGTCATGTTGTGGTAGATCCATTAATTCTGATACAAAGCGACAATCGGGCAGTTATATTTTTATATACTAACAATAGACTAGTTATTGTATTTTGTCAAATCATTATACAATTTTTTGGCTTCGGTTCGGTTCTAAAACCATTATTGACAACTAATAGGCAATCAAGTTGCCGGATCTTTAAAAATAAGGAAACACAAACTCTATATTCAGCTTTTTGGGTCGAATCATCGGTCAATCGATCAAATTGTCACAAATAAGGAGATCAAAATGAAATATCGATAGCTCATTTTTACTATTGTATTCCTTAAGCTGCTTCTCGTACCTCAAAGTATAGTATATATATACACTAGTATCTTTAATTGTATAAAGACAATTTTATTAGAAACTATTATTAAACTAATCTTCGAAGCGAAGCATTCGATTTGCTTGACGAAGCAGTAAATGGCGATCAGAGAATACCATTTTTTAAAATTTCTGAAGTTTATGGAACATCTAATACGATATTTTGGGCCTTTAACAATTTAAAGAAAAATATAACAGTAAAATTATTATATCATAATTAATTTATTATTATTTTTTTATTTTTATTAAATCTAATTTTGATTTTATATAATCAAACTGTTGAATGATATGAGAGATTTATTTATCTCTTTCTTAACGACTAATAGTTTAATTTTAGATATTACAGAAAGCACAAACCGCATTGGCGTCTCCTGTCCACCTGGCGATAGCAAACATATCTCAACCAGTAAGGCTTCAAATCTTAATAATTTAAGCGTTTTACCTACCATTAAAACGCTAATTAAGCCTTACATAGGATTTCTGCCAGGTGAGAAATCTTATTTGAGACTCAATGATCAAAAGACAATCGCCAGGTTAGCACAGGTCAACAACAGATGGAAGGGGGAGATGTCACGTGACATCCGGACTGAAATAGCCGGATGTTAGAGTAAAACTGACGCGCCCGCCGGAAGTCAAGATACCTTCTCCCATCAGTAAGGTTTCAAATAAAGTTATCGCTTAATGAGCGTTTTAATGGTAGGTAAAACGCTGTTCATAATAGTATCTATTATACATTATATATTGTTACAAAAAAAAGCTATATAAAAAAGCGGTCAGACCCATTTATGCCCAAAAACAATAAATTGTAAATATAATGTGTATCATGTGTGTGCTTAACAAACATAA
>DWMZ01001571.1:0-16031 GCA_018249855.1 Eueides tales michaeli
TATATCTCTTTGAGTTCCACGCATTCAAAATATGGTGCTTTTTTTATTGTTGTTTATTGGGTGATCGTGAAGTGTTTTTATTAGGATACCGTAAATTCTTATTTAATTGGCTTATATTAACATTTTTCTTAGTATATTATATTATTTTTTGGGTTTTGTTTATGAAATATTATCTTGAAATAGCCTCTCTAATGATTTAAACTTCATCGTGTAGCCTTTAACATTTAACGATATATTTTTTAATATAATGTGGATAGATTATTACTATTGTTTAATCAAACATCACAGTGATAGCTACAAACAAATAAAACAAGTTAATTTTACGTAGTATTTTATGTAAGGTGAAAAAATATTTAAAAATAATAATTGAAATTGTTGATACTTACATACGAGTATTTATTTGGTTATTTTTAATTGTTGTTCGAAAACTACTTTAAACTGTCTTAATAATATACTCAAATTGATATTATTTGTTCATATCGACAATTTTAAGAGAAATGGAAATTCGTCAATGTAACTTAAATTGAAACCTCTCTGATATTTATATTGTTTTTATGTTTGTTGATTTTTGATGTTTGTGCAATAATTAATAACAGAGCTCCTCTGATAAAATTAAAATGATTAATTTATCATCATAGGCGTTCTTTCCATATCGACTTGTTAGTTAAATATACGCCCCTACAAATAAATAAGAATATTTTTAAAAAAATATCCACTAAAGTCGGAAATGTTGATTAATAAATATCATATAGAAAATAAATACATCACATTTAAAATATTTAACTAAATAAGTATGTGTATTCACATTCAATTATATTTAATTATAAATTAGGGGCTGTCGTGTCGCAGCGGCGATAAGCGGGTGTATGACTGTAACCGACAGGTCGTGGGTTCGATCCCCACTCTAGGAAATGACATATTTAGTATTTTCAAATTTAAATATTTTATATTTTAATTTCTTCGATCTGGTAACAAGGCAAAACGCGGCGTTGAGTTCCGCCACTCAACACGCAATGCTTCAAATTCGGCGGAAAGTGGGGAAAGAAAATGGAACGGAGTGTCTTAACACTAAGTTCCCAAGTTCCCTCTGCCTACCCTGCCATGTGCGGGATACAGCTTAAAGCTGAGTAGATTAGAATTAATCGCGAGTATTAATTATTAAACGTTTTTTGAAAAAACCGACGCTTCTAATACTTTGCATTAGGCCATCTAGTCCTACTGAAAGATATTAATAGTTATAATTCGTTATTAATCATTGTACTAGGGCACTCCGTTCTGTTTTTCACTTTCCGCCGAATTTGAAGCATTGTGTGTTGAGTGGAAAATCTCAACGCTGCGCTTTGCGCCTTGTTATAAAAGCGAAGAAATGAAAACAATAATATATTACGTAAACATATTAAATATAGCATTTCATTGAGTGGGAATCGAACCCACAACCTGTCGCATGCCTCAATCAGATCATGAAGCAAAAAAAAGTAAAATAATATTTTACATATAAAAATATCAACATTTAACTAAATCTATATATTGATATTACTCCCTAAGGCACCGCAATAATGTAAAAATAAAATTGACTGGTACTAAAACAACTTTTCCATTCACGCAACCATTACTGATAATTTGGAAAGGAAGTCACGCTCGATATTATTAAAGCAATTTATTTATTTTTTTACCCTCGTAATGGAAAACGGGGTGGCTATTTTGACATGATTCACTGTATCTCTCTAAGCTATTATACAATGAGACAATGTTTAAAGTGCACAGTTGTTTTCTGCCACTGAACACGCCATGGTTCCCAAGTTCCCTCTGTCTACCCTACTATGTACGGGTTACAGCGTAAAGCTGAATGATATAGATAGGACATGTTTTAACTGTAACCGCATTATTTTTACTATTTTTAAAGTGTTATTCCACACTTAGGAAAGAAAAATACTTGATGACGAGGACGGATGGCTTAGTGGTCAGAGCGCTTGAACGGTTTTCAAGAGGCGCAGGTGCAAATCCTGCTTCGTCCAAATTTTTATACGTTTTTAAATTTAATATGTAACCGCATTAATTATGAGTTCGATGTCCCCCCTGAATCAAACTTTTTCAATTTTCCTGCTTTACTAAGACTTTTGTCAGTTTTTCAAATCGCACAGTGTCTCGATTTTTTTTTAAAAAGTTAGAGTTTTGACACTGAGTCATCCCAGACTGTTCTTCTTTGTATATATAAGCTCATAAGATATCTTTACAAAGTCTAAAACAAAATATACAAGTCTTGTAGTGTATCTTTTAATAATAATTCTTTTTATAAGTAGATTTTTTATGTAAAGTATCTTTTTGTGTATTGTAAGCAAAAAGCAGGATAAAGCAGGCGAAGCCGCGAATTGAATACTAGTATCTTATAACAGTAAATTCTGTAAATAAAACGCAATTTATAAAAGATTTTATTTCAAAATAATATAAAATATGATAATACTCAGTATTGGTAATTTTAACATTGACTTCAAATGGACTGAATAAGCGTGTGCTGGATGTATTTTTTTTTCATATTGTTTGTACAACTTTAAGGCTAAAACAGTTTTAAATAGGGTGTGATATTTAGATTAAAGAATTTCTTTACTTATTATGTGGAAACGCACTCATATTATTATTATTTTTAAAATTTTACTGCACTCTCTTCTGTTCCCCACTTTTGAGGCAAATCAAAAGTTGCAAAACTCAACGCCGCGTTCACTTTATTACCAGAGCGAAGAAATAAAAATATAAAAAAAATATTTCCTCAAGTGGGGATCAAACCTACAACATGTCAAAAAGAAATTTAAATTAAAAAAAATACTTGTAAGAGCATACTGACAAGAAGTCCTACACGAATGAAATAAAGCAATAATGCCTTACAAAATTATATGTTACCATACAATATTATGAGAGCGCCTCCAATTTCTATAATAGGTAATAATATAACGTTTATGTGTGACTAGCAATAATTCTTTAAGTAAAATTTATATATTAAAATATTTATTAATAATCACAGTAAAATATATTTTTTTGGAAATTACATACGAGAACTACAAATTACATGTCTATCTATATACATATGTATGTATACATTACATATTTTGGGTACATACAATATATGTACACTAAATAAAACTCTTATGAACTATTTTTATCTACATCATCTTTTCTTTATCTATACCACGACTTGGGATAAAATTGTGATAAATGATCATCATTTCATTCTGCCATTTTTGTCCATTTCGTTTTTTTGTCCATTTTCACTAGCGAACTTATGAATATTTATTTTTTGAGAAATCGAACCCAGAACTGTCACTGCATGAGACTCTTATTGACTGCACAACTGTGGTGTCAGAACATTTTGTAAGTAAGTAGTAAGCAATTTCACTATACTGTTTTTTAATACAGAAAAACAAACATAAATAAACAGATTTAACTTAATATATATTTTTACGGCACGTACGTATGTGGCAAAATATAAAAACACTTTGTGTTTTACGATATCTATCATAGACTGTCAATGTCTATACTAAATAAAATTAAGTCTTGATTACAGATAAAAAACTTATGAACAAAATTAATTAAACTATTACAAAATATAAACTAAATACATAATTGTATATCAAAGGCAATACATATATTAGACGCAGTATATCCAGAGCAATGGTTGTGAGTCTGAATTCTAAATAAGAAGCGACAATAGGTTTCTACAGAATAATTTCAACTAAGAAACAACACTTTAAAAGAATGTCTGAACAAAATCGTTAAAATTCAATAAGCCCGTTCCAACAACGTCACAAGCAGGACATGTTACTGAACTGAATTACTACATATATATCATAATATTTTCCACAACTTAGTTAATCTTAAAGAAAAATTATACAGTCGTATTTCAAACATGTTTTAACGCAATCGTAACTTTCCCTCGAGACTATATTTTAACGTCGTGTCAATGCGATAAAGTATTTATATGCAAAAAGTTCTTGACGATTGTAAATGATTAATCGTGTTCCAACATATTTAAAGTCAAATTGCTTATTTATGGTTATTTCCGTATATAAATGTATGGTACTAGGAGTAACGGCAATATCGTTTGTAGAACTTCTTAAATTCATTTATCTTAGCTTCACGCTGTATCCCGCATATGGCAGGGTGGGCAGAGAGAACTTGGGAACCTAGTGTTAAAACACTCCGTTCCAATTCCGTTCCCTACTTTCCGCCGAATTTGATTGAGGCATTGCGTGTTGTGTGGCGGAACCCAACGCCACGTTTTTTGCCTTGTTGCCAGAACGAAGAAATGAAAACAATAAATATTTTAATTGAAAATATTAAATATTTCATTTCCTCGAGTGGGGATTGAACCCACAACCTGTAGATTACAGTCACACGCTTATGCCGCTGCGCCACGACACGCCTAAATTCAATAAGTAAGATATTCAATTAAGTAGTTTTCCAACGCCTGAATTATTTATTTCTATTGCGTACTTCAAGGCACGAGTTTAAATACAGCTGCCATTAAAGATTCAATTAGAAACTCAAAGTATTTTTTTTTTGTTCCAATATAATTGATCACCGTTGAGTTTCAATAAACGCTTTTACCATAATTTACAATATTTACCCTCAAACCTTTACCCTTAAAAGCAGTAGTATCTGGAAGCGTTATCACCTCCATCACCCTGTTGTCACCCATAATAAAACTGTGAATTGGTGTATCCGTGTAAACTTTTAGGACTCATCATAATTTCTGGATCAGATTCTTTGGTGACAAACCTCGTGCTACGAGACTGAGGATAGTCGACCCCGTACATACTGCTTCCGGCACAAGGATATACCGTCGACAATGGCTTCATTGCCCTTAAAGCTGTTTTAGTTTGACCATCTCTATATATAATCATATCTGGATGTACAGGATCGAAGAATGTTCCAGAAATATGGCTTACGTCCACATCGTTATCTATATCGGATGCCGATTCGGTGAAAATGTTAGGTGTTTCCGTGGTGAACATGTCACCGTTCTTGGATTCTCGATCTCTCTTTCTCTTTTTGTAACAACGCACAGCAAGTATTAATGTAGCTACCAATATAAACACTAGTACTCCAGCGGTGATGTAAATGAAAAATTTTGTGTTCGATGAATATTTTGATTCTTTGACTGGTTGAGTTTCTGTAACAATAAAGATTCACTATTGTGATTTAATTGTCATTTTGTTTGTTAAAATATCAATAAAAGTCAATAAGAATAGAGCACTTTGACATTTCGGTCAATTATAATTATGTTAATAACTATATCTACGAGTATGTAAATAATATCTATAGTAATTAAATTATAATTTTCATATCTTGAATCAGACAAAAGTTACATCCATTTGCTTTGTTTTTTTTAGCTACGCGCTGTGTCACATTTAATGGATAGGCGGTGGGGACTAAGCAACTTAGCAACTACAAGGACTAAGCAAGACATTTCGTTATCTTGGCGGAACTCAACGCTGCGCTTTGTTACCAGAGCGAGAGAATGAAAATAATTGATTTCTTCAAGTGGGAATCGAACCCACAATCTGGTGCATTTACAGTCACACGCTTGGCTCGCAACGATAGGCTCCATCTAATCATGGCTAAAATTGAACGTGAAAAATGTTAACTATAAAATAAAATAATACTAATAATCACGATCTTCATAAATATTTCTTAAAATAAAAAAGGTTATTTTTTAAGTTAAAAAAATAATAATTCAAAATTCAATACGTTGTTCACATTGGGTGAATTTGAACAATTATGACCAATTATGACATTAAAATAATTCCATACATTAATCCTCCATCATAGAATTTTCATATACAATTACTGCAACTCGATTTGCAAATGATGTGCGGTTAACCGTTACTGTGATAGAATGTGTAGATGGATCATTAAATGACATGAATACATGAAACTGCCAACCAGTTAATTCTAAACAAGGTAACGCGAATAGTACAATTGTTGTTGGTATATAATCAAATAGGAAACATTTTAGTTAAAGCTGTAACCCAAATGGCAAGCAGGGGGAACATGGGAACCTAGGGCTAAGATACTGCATTCTAATAAAGGCACTTTCGTTCCCCGTTTTCACTGAATTATGGAGGCAGTGGTATCGTGTTATTATTTTAAATATTTATTTTCTTTCGAGTGGAAATTAAACTCATAGACTGTCGCGTTAACATTAAGTCGCTTTTTCGCCTTCTCCACGATAGGCCTCAATTAATTCCTATGTAACGTTATCTAAATAGAAGAGAATAGTTTGTGGCGTGTGTATATACATTAGGTATTTATCTTGATAAATCACGGATTTTCACGTGTACGGCAAGATAGACAAAGATAATTTTGTGTTACGACACTTTGATATCAGTTTTCCTTATTTACAACCATTATACTATAGTAGAACGCTGTCACACCACGTTGACGTCATATTATTATGAAAAAAAATTAGCTAAGAATTTAGTAATCACTACTCACTTCTTGGCTCCTTTTCAGATATTTTGGAAGAGAAACTCCTCTTACACGCAATAAGTCTATTAAAATACATAATAATAAATGTTGTACTTATTTCAAAAATATCTAGATTTCAATAGAACCAACAATTATTGCATAGCCCTTTCAAATACACTATAATTTAGCACATTGCTATTCGTGGCGCAGCGGCACAAGCGTGTGACTGAAACCGACAGGTTGTTGGTTCAATCCCCACTTGAAGAAATGACATATTTAATATTTTCAATTTTAATACTTAGCTCCGGTAACAAAGTAAAAACTCATCGTTGAGCTCTGCCACTCAATACGCATTGACACAAATTCAGCGGAAAGTGAGGTACGGAAGTCGAACGGAGTGTCTTAACACTTAACACTAGGTTCCCAAGTTCCCTCTGCCTACCCTGCTATGTGCGAGATTGTTAATTCTATGTAAAGTGTAATATTATATAATTGAAATGAAAACTACTGACTTTTAAATACAAACGCTGACAAAATGAGAAAAATAAAGTAAACATTTTACCCTCATCCTTGAATTTGGTTGATATTTCAATCGATGGGTCTTCATCATCGCTTAGCGGCCGCTGAACGTTAACGTTAGGCGAAATAACGCTTGGCTCTTTCCAGTTCTCTCCAATATCTAAAACAATACTCGTTGTAATTATCTTTTAGTGGAAATTTGGCGCTTGATTATTTTAATTATAGGAAAATCTATTCAACATTTTAATTAAATATTACTCTTTTTTTATTTCTTAATTAAATATTTAACGTTTTCGTTTCGTGTGTTCCGCGCGGCGTTGAGTTCCGCCACTAGTTGTCTCAAATTCAGTGGAAAGTAGGGAACGGAAGGGAGTATCTTAACACTAAGTTCCTAAGTTCCCTTTGTCCACCCTGCCATGTGCAACGACAGGCCTCAGATCACATTTGTCTGTCATAGGATATAAATATATTTTTATTATGACGAAGAAAAATATACTGATAGAAAATCATTTCGATATTTTAATAGGCCCTGATTTAAATCTACAAAATGTTAAATGATCTGAATCTCCAAAAAGTAGCAACATACAGAGTGAAGCTGAAAAAAAAACTTAAGCACCTTGTTTAATCTATACACTAATTATATTAATATTAATTAAACTAGTAGGTCGAATCGGTCCAGTAATAATTACCTTATATATTACAAAATAAAAGAAATCATTGTCAGGCTTGATTATTTTCCAACAAAATTAATAAAATTTGGTAATAATATATGTATGACATTTTCAGAAATTGCCACAAATCAAACAAATGCTTGAAATAAGCACAATTAAAATGGTTTAAATTTGCATAAAAATTATAACTTAAATATGCATTTACCAACATGCATTGTTTCTATATTTTAAAGAAAAATATAGATTTACTATAAATTACATTTTTTTTTTGTTTAATCATATATCTAAGAGATTTCACATTCTAGGCGGAGTAAATGTTTGTTCGGACTACAATTGAAATGGGCTAATTAGAACGACAAACGATGGATGCTGATGACAAACAGGTATAGGTTGGGACCTCCCATTGGTCAATAATATATTGGCAAACCATATAAAGTAACTCCCAAGATATACCGGAATGAGCTAAATGCAGGAAAGCTACTTGGAAAACCAACTAAAAAATATTAATGAAATTAATACTATGGTAAAGCAATATAATGTTATTTAAAGGCTGTGTAATGTTACGCAAATACAGAGGAAATCAAAGTTATTTCATTTTAAATGTACGTGGAAAATACAATTATATAGTATGTATATTTTATTACTTTCCGCATAGTTGGGTAGGCTGAGAAAAAATTGTATCTAGGCACTTTAAATTCTCTTTTTGTTATCTTTGACTAAAGCCACACACACACTTACTAGAGAAGAGAAATGAAAATGTAAAATAATGAAAAATATTATATAATATAATCATTACTATAAGCAAGAAACGAACCAATAACGCTCTTGTAATATAAACACTTTGCTCTTTGTTAAGAAATTTCAACCTTCACTCTAGTGAAATTCGTCCTATCAACATATACATATATGTCAAATGTTTGAAAGATACCTGATTCTTCAAACCGAGCAGCTTCGCTATTGTCCTCAAAATTTCTGTCCGTTTCGTCTTCTTCAATAGCTCTTTCGTACTGCTCCTTTAATACTCCAAGAGGAACTATGGTCAAAATATGACAATTTTAAAAGAAATATTCATGATAAAAAAATTACAATTACACATAAAAATGTACAATACAATATTAGTGCATGTTAAATTCAAATAATTAAACATAATTTTAATGGATTTTTTGTCAAGAAAAACTCAATTTTTAACAGTTTCATTAATTCTAGAAATAAGGTGACAGGCAAGTCAAGCTTACAACATCACTCTTTTTTCGTTCATTTTTTAAAATAATCATATTTATTATTTTATTTTTTTTAGCTTTACGCTGTATCCCGTACATGACAGGGTAGGCAGAGGGAACTTGGTAACCTAGAGTTAAGACACTCCGTTCCGTTCTGTTCCCCACAGCGCTTTGCCTTGTTACTATAGCAAAGAAATAATATCATTTAATATTTAAATTAAAATATTAAATATTTAATTTCTCGAGTGAGGGTCGAATCCACAGCCTGTCGTTTACAGTCACACGATTACGGCACTACCCCACGACAGGCCTCAGATCACATTTGTCTGTCATAGAATATAAATATATTTTTATTATGACAAAGAGAAATATACTGATAGAAAATCCTTTCGATATTTTAATAGGCCCTTATTTAAATCTACAAAACGTTAAATGTTCTGAATCTCCAAAAAGCACTTCACATTCTTTTAAGCTTTTTTGGCCGCATTTTCAATACAGTAAAGAAGCTTAAATAAACGATTAATTGTTTTATACAAAAGTCTAGTCTTTCTATTTTTAAATTCACTCGAGGAGAATAAGGATCAAACCAATAACCAACGCACTTTGGCATGTTACAAAAGCGAAGCGAAACGAAAATGTCAAATATTTGATTTCCTCTACTGGGGATCGAACCCACAAGTTGGTACGTTTACAGCTGCACGCTCACACTCTGCGACACGACAGCCCTCATGGCCTACGAAATACAATCTCTATATATGTTGTAAAATCAAACGTAGTTATATACTAGTTATAAGTTTAAATATGATTGGACAAAGGTATTTTTTATTCCAATGGATTCAGTGATTATCAAATTATTATTAAGCATCTATTATGATCGGTAGTTTGGCAATATGGTAATAGCGAGCAATCGCTCGGTCGCATTATTATTAATGCTAATGCTAATGGCCGTTAGATAAAACTAATATCTAAAACTGAAACAATATTCGTAAATACTGAATTTCATAGTAAATTATTTATAAGTACATTATAGAATGTGTTATAGCTTAATATATATTTTTTTGTATATTGTAGGTATGGTTATAGTGCATTTGTAGCATGTGTTTGGGTTATTATTTATAACTTTCTTTTTCTTATTTTAAGCCTTATCAAAATTTAGGGAAAACAGAGGGAACCTAGTGTTAAGACACTCTGTGCTCCTCTCTCCGCCTAATTATGGAAACACAGTAAATCGTACCCTCTTTGCTACTCCTTGTTATCTTACTGTATGTGCCTAGAGAGTGTATAACATTTGCCAAAATATTTGCATATATTGGCATTTTTGTTTCTGCCTAAACAAACTATATTCCAATTTAGATTTTACCAGATTTACTGAAGCTTTAGGAAAAAATAGAACGACATAAATAATAAACACATAGGAATTTCTAGTTAAGCCTTCGTATTTGCTGTAGTAAAAAATATTAACGTGATTAAAATGTACAATTTCATACAGAACACGTGTACATACATAGCTTTGCGGGTTAATATCAGCATTTTTCCGAGAATTATGACATTCAATATAGAGATTTGGGTCAAATTCCTGCATATAGACACTGCTGAAAAATGATGCCCGGAAACGAAGACTTACGAATTTTTAAAAATTTTATGGTCACTCTTAAATAATATTCAATATCTCTATAAAATGATACCAGGGTTTTGACTAACCTGACATAATGAGTTAGAAAAACCTGTGCTTACTAAATTAAAGGGCAGATCATTTCTCTATAATTTCCTTTTGGTTAAACAAATCGTGGAGTTAAACTACATATCTTTAAGAAACCTCGTAGGTTAGGCTTACAAAGTCTTATCAATAAATACACTCTTTGAGCCCCATATATTGATAGCATTAATAAAAATATAATACAGTCGTATATGTTACATATATTTACGAGTGCCATCACCATTAACACCGCCATACCCAATGCCTCAAATTCAGCAGAAAATGGGGAACTGTATCGAGTGTCTTAACACTCAGTTCACCAGATCCCTCTGTCATTCCTGTCATGTGCGTGAAACTAAAAAAATCCTTATACTAATATGAAAACAAAAGAAATATTTTAGTAAAAACTATGCTATAAGAAGTAAATGATAAAACAAATTCATAATAGAACCTTTTGATCGCAAAGATATTTTTTTTTATCTCTTGCTAGGTTTTAAATGAAAGATAGGAAAACTTTTACTCTGATTCACTGTAAAAGATTTCAGCGAACAAAGATTCTTTTTGTAGGTGAATAAGATTTTCTTGTGTATAATGTTTTTAGTAGAATGACAATTTTTTATGTATGTTTCTTTATAATTTGCATTTTTTCATATAAAATGCAGATTTGATTTTTTGCCGCCATTGCCATAATAAATGAGTAGGTGTTACAATAGTAATATTAAATATTTCATTTTCTGCGCCATTGCATGCCTCAATATAATAATCTCTCTATTCTAAAAAATACTTTTTTGTTCTGTACGATTTTTTTGTATAATAGTTGTTGACGTAGAAAATTTGATATTGATTGATCGAATGCAAGCTGGAAGAAAAGGTGATCGAGAATATCGTGTATTGTGAGGCACTCGCGTGAGTGCCTATAATATGAAAAAAAAATTATGAAAAAAAAAATGTTGTGATTCTTTATGAATTTGGATCAAGATGTAAATTGATTTTTTTTTGCTTTTAATAAAGGTGTAGAATTAAGAAGATGATCGTTATATTTTATTTTTTATTGATGTTTTCATTGATTGATACATGTTTTTTCGTTTAATTTTCGTTTGCGTGGGTGAGGGGGGTAGTAATTGTATAAAATAGGCTTGTAAAATTATTTAAAACATATAATTAACTGTGATATTTTTTACCTTCACGCTGTATCCCGCACTAAGCAGGTTAGGCAGAGGGAGACTAAGCAACTAGTAAACAACTTTCGTTTAACCCCGCGTTTCGTATAGACAGTCAAACGCTTGTATCTATTTGGTACGATAACTATTGTTTTAAATACACATAGAATACAATTATATTTAGGGTTGTATTTTTTGTCTTTACATAGCAGAGTTATATTTTTTTTCTCTACATAGCTAATCGAGGTATGCAGACAAAATTCGTGAATAGATAATTTGTTTCTTACTTACGACTTTTTATTTTAAAATTTGTTCATAAGTTTTGTAAGCGTAATATACTGTATGGAGGAATACAAGGCTGTATACTGTATTTAACTTAAGCACTAGGAAGAGTGATTTCTAGTACATTTGTTCTGCATAGCAGAGGCAGAGGGAACCTAGGAACCTAGAATAGAAACACTCCTTTGCTATTAAAATACTTCCGTTTCCTCATTTCGCTGAATTCTGAAGGCACTGAGTGTTGCTCAGCAGATTTTAATGCCGCTTTATGCTTCGTTACGGGAAGGAATAAATAAAAATATTTAATATTCATTTTTAAATGATAATATATCAACTTTTAAAACAACATGAAAAATAAATAACAAACATTTTTTCCTTGTAAGTTGATGATAAGAAAATCGAGACTTATCTATAAAGAGGAAAATAATATTCCAATTAAGGCTTGAAATCTCAAAAAGTATCTAGACAAAGCTTTAAAATATACAAACAAATTAAATTTCTTGATTATTTTTTTGTATTATTATTTATATCATTTTACTGTTTCTTAGTACAAGAGTATTGTAACAGAGAAAGATCATTTTTTTTATTAGATTGCTTGGTATTTTAAGTACATTTTAAAATAAATAGGTTTTCTTAATAATGATAGTTTGTAAAATACAAAAAAAATATATATTTATAGTTCCAGTTTTTATATATATTATCGTTTTCATATTGTATTGTCATCAGATCCGAATATATGTAAAAAAATTTAAGCTATTTGAAAAATAAGAAGTGAATTTTCTTACATTGATTGCTAGATAAGTAATAATATATTCGTAGATACAGGAGAAATAAAATAAATGTGTACTAAAACGAATGTAATATTGTACCTGTCGTGCCAGTCGTGGCGCAGGGGCTCAAGCGTGTGTTTGTGAACGCGACAGGTTGTGGCTTCAATCCCCACTCGAGGAAATAAAATATTTCATGTTTTCTTCTTTTCACGAAACGGAGTGTCTTAACATTAGGTTATCACGTTCCCTCTGCCCACCTTGTCATCTGCGAGATACAGTGTGAAGCTAAAAAAAATTTACTTTATACATACCACATGCATAAACAACTTTTAAGGTGTTTCTCGACTGAGGCCTGCAATTAGACCCAAATGTATCGTTTCTTGCTAAAATTTGACACGATCTCCTTCCGTGGCATATCTTGATCACTTTGTCAACTGCATATGGTGCAAAACACGCTGGAAAGGATATGATTATTAGAATAAAAAGATTTTTTTTTTAATTTTTAAATAAAACAGGGGGACGAGAGTTGTGGGTTCGACCTCCGCTCGAGATATTTAAATATATAATATTTAAATTTATTCACAAACAATAAAAAACGCGGCGTTGAGTTCCGCCACTCAACACGTAACGCTTTAAATTCGAAGAAAAGTGGGGGAACCGAACGAAGTGTCTTAACACTTCCCAAGGTTCCCAAGTTCGTTCTCCCTACCCTGCGATGTACCCTGGGATACAGTGCGAAGCTGTAAAAAAAGTAAAAGCAATTCACATCAATCGGTCTGGTGCACCCTTTCACATAGAAGAATGCTTAAATAACCTTGGGCTTAGAAATCTACTCTCTGAAGCTTTTCCGCTCTCCGTCCAATTCAAGACATTACGTAATCAGTAAAAAAATTTACGATCAGCTTACAAGAACAAGCTTACAAAGAGCTTACAAAGATGCGTTTCTAATAATAAGCCTATTCTTTTTTTATATGCGTAAACTTAAATAAGTAACTCAGGCGAATAAAATGTTATATCTCCCATATGATGTGGATAAAAATAAAGTTTTTACTACATTTCATGAACTAAATGGACGGAAAATGGATAACAGGATAACTTATAACTAGGTTACATCAGCCCAATAAGTGTATAAATGCGTGATATATATTTGTGATGATGCAACCATAATTTTAGAAAACTTTCAAAGTATGTATTGGACTTGGTCACGAATCTATAGAAATTAGCGAAAAATCTCATTTCCTTGTATGAGAGACCCTTTAAATATCTACTACATTATTATTTTTTAACATTTGTTCGGTTGAATTCAGTTCTATAACTATGGCGTTCTGAGTGTGCTAATTAAGCATAAAATCATACTACATATAGCACCTGTTGTTATAGTTGCACTAAAAATGCGCTAACTGTCAAACAATCACGTTAATGAGATATTTCCGATGAGAGAGAGACAGACAAAGAGCGGACTCTTTAGGCGTGGAACCCTAAAATTGATTCTTCTAAGTTAAAAAATATATAATATATACTTTTATACTTTTAACTGAGATTTCTCTTTAAGTGATAAGTAAAGGATTAACTTAAATCATTAGAAAGAAAGCGTTTTCAATTACTACTATTTTTAATTGTGAGCACTTAACTAACTTCAAGCTGACTCCGGCTGAGTATCTACAACAATTTTTAAACTCGGTCCTAGGCTAAAGTGAATTTAAAATGAGAAAAGTATGTACTTCAAATGCAAAGTAAAACAACGTCGTTGACTAACAACTATGGTACGTGTTAATTATATTTGTGACCGTAATAAAGGCCTTTTGTTGTTTCTCATACTCGAGGGACTTTAGAGTGTAAAGCTTATAAACCTAGAATTATTACGCTATTTTGGATAAAATACTTGAGGTTGATATCTCCATTGAGTTGAACAAAGTTATAGTATGCGATTTTTGTGAGATTAATTTGTATACTGATCATTTCCTTGAGAATTTTGTTTACAGTCAGACACTATACCGCTGTGCCATGACTACCTTAACAAAATTTATCGTTTTAGGAAATTGATTTAATTCAAGCGTATGGTAATTTAATTCAAGCGGGTGCTTTATATAACCAAGAAGGATAAAGTCGTTCGGTTTGGTTCCCACTCGAGTAAATAAAATATTTAATGTTTTCATTTCGTCACTTGCAAAGCGTGGCGTTGAGCTCCGCAAATCAACACGTAATAATTTCTCCTCAAGAATTTATTAAAAAGTGGTGAATTTAGGTCTTAACACTAAGTTAAGTTTCCTCTTTCGATTCTGATATATACACGATACACAATAAGCGTAAAAAATATTAAGTTAATTGTGCTTAATTAAATGGCAATCAAGATAAGCTGTAAAAATCAAATATTGAATAAAACCATTCAAACTGAATTTAATATATTTATCAAAAATATGAGAGAAATAAAAGAAATAAATACAAACTGAAAAAGAAGCTTTATAAAAAGAGCTTTTATTTAATACAGCAAACTTTTAACCGACAACATGAAATGACACTACGCCATTGCGGCTAGCGTCTGTCATTGACCATTGTCATAATATCACGCTTTTCGTTGGCAGCTCTGCAGCAATTTTTATTATATACATTGTGCTAATATTTTTCAATTATGTATAGATTAATCGTTACTTTTAATTAATCTTTTAATTAATTTAATAATTATTAAAAGCCTGTCGTAACGCACGGTGCACTAGCGTGAGACTGTAAACGCGACCGGTTACAGACTCTATCCACACTCGAGGAAAGAAAATATTTAAATCACATTACATTGCAGAAAAACTCTTTATTTCACACTTGAAAATTACAAAATTAAGAAATATATTATAAAAAAATGTTAATAGGCGGCCTTAACACTAAGAGTAATCTCTCTACCAGCCAACCTATTCATAAGAATCAGAAGAGCGGTTTCGATACGGTTCTATTATTTTCTTTTCTTCACACTGAAAACGAGGTAACCCGAGAATTGAATTCTACCAATTACAATGCTCTAGAATTCCACGCATAGTGGAGAACAAAAGTTTCTTAATGGAAACTGAGTGTCTTAACACTACATTTCCAGGTTTCCTCTCCCTATTAATAAAGTGTGAAGCTAAAGCATTATAAAATCAAAAAATCAAAATCAAAATATTCTTTATTCAATTAGGCCATTACAAGCACTTTTGAATCGTCAAGTTACATAGAAATGTCTGTAGTGTCAGTCCTACAGGAAGCTACCACCGGCTCGGAAGGCGGGT
>DWMZ01001572.1:0-16022 GCA_018249855.1 Eueides tales michaeli
TACTCTTGTACCTACTAAAATATATGAGCATAATATGTTTTAAATCCCCATCTGCTAAAATCCTTTATTTGCGCTGTTTTATCGGTTTGGAAAGTAAAATACTACGTCAAATTCCACCATCGAAAGCATAATATCTCCAGAATAATTACTCTTCAATGAAGCCGCATTATACAGAGACTGTAAAAATAAAATGAAATTTAATTCAAACATATTATGATAAAATATAAGTTTTTTGACTTTGAATAATTAAAAAAATCGAAAATATCTGTATTCTATTTTATCTACACTAAATTACGAAATATTTCTAATGTTTTTTGTTTTTTTTTTATCTTGATAAAAATATTAATCAGAAAAATAAAAAAACTCTCTACTTATATTCTACACGAGACTCTTTACATATCACTAGTAAATAAAAAAGAAAGTAGTTTAACGAGATTACGTTAAGATTGATTATTATTAATTATTTTTATTACCCTTCTGTTAATATAATTATTATAACCTTTCTGTTCAAGTGCAAGAGAGAACAAATGAAGGTGCTCCTCTATCGCTTGTTACTTGCGTTTTCAACAAAGGCGGAACGTGAAAATTTTTCGTGCGTGCTAATATTAAAAGAATAAATTACACATATATTTTTTATATATTTGAGAAGAAAAAAACACAACACAATGTTCTAATTTGTAAAAAGTCATGTGGCTTATAAACTTATGTAGACGTAATATGTTTTTAGCTAGAT
The DNA here is from genome assembly GCA_018249855.1 of Eueides tales michaeli. Classification (NCBI taxonomy): domain Eukaryota; kingdom Metazoa; phylum Arthropoda; class Insecta; order Lepidoptera; family Nymphalidae; genus Eueides; species Eueides tales. The sequence continues at coordinate 734 of DWMZ01001572.1, forward strand.
ACTTTTATTTCAAGCGAAGCCAGAGAGACGGGACCTCTTCTTACATGTTTTCTTGGAGACTATCTTTACTTGTCATATAGCGTTCCTGCAGTGTCATATACTGTGTTCTCGAAAGACTGTCCCGGAAAGATGGACTTTCCACCACGGTGTATTTTAATATACTTAAAAAAACCAGCAAAATTTCTGCCATTTTAAAATTCACCAGCAGTAGGAAGGAAACAAAATGTTTAATCTTTAGGCTTCGTTGTCACAAACGGAGATTAATGGGTTTGATTAAAGCGACAAATTTTAAAGGAATTACATAAATACGCAGTGGTTGCTGTTTAGGCGTCACAACTCCGAGCTTTGTTAATGTTTGTTACTTAAATGTTATATAACACGGTTATAACGTAATGGAAAGAATGGAGTTTCAAATCATTTCAACGTTACCTGATCATAATTTATTTCACTGTTTAGTAAGAGAGTACATAATGTAGAGAGTACATAATGTAGAGAGTACATAATGTAGAGAGTACATAATGTAGAGAGTATATAATGTAGAGTGGAAGTGGAACATAAATAAATAGTGGATAGTTACAAACGGAGTGACTTAACATACGGTTCCCAAGTTGCCTGCTATGTGCTGGATAAAGCGAAAAATTAAAATATATATTACAATTGATGCGCAAAGCGGAAAATTATGGATTTTCAAATAAATAATAACATTCCAAAGACATATACTTTTTTAATTTAAATTATTATTACTTACAAACGCTAAATCACTACTAACTATAAAAACAACATATCACATACAGAAAAACCTTTTAAAAATTACTTTAAAATAAAGTGACCGTTTAATAAAACCTATTTCAACGTAAAATTTAAAGGCTTCGTGAACTATTTTACTAAAACATGGAATCAAATAAATGCTAGTCATCAGTTTCCGTCGACACTTTCTCTATTTAATGTAGAGTCTGTAGTTTGTTGGTCGCTGACAGGACTCGGATGTCGCGAATTTATATCTTTAACTAATTTATTAAATTTTAAACATTCATTAAGTGCTTAAAGTCTCGTCCATAATCGTAAAAAGTTAGTAATCGTAAAAAGTTAGTAAGTTATAGTTAACTTAGAGTAGATACCATTCCATATTTTAGAAAGTAGCGATTTGTAATACTAAATATCGTTAATACTATTCGTAATACAATCATTTATTTTTATAGTTTTTATCTTCACGCTGTTTGAAATAGTACATTCAATACCTCAGTAAAGTTTAATGCGTTAATGCAATAGCCGGCACCTGCTGCTCTCAGCTTGCAATTAAAATGTAAACGTTATTGAGCTTTTCGCTGCTGTAATCTGAGATTTTTTGTTCTATTCAAATGTTTTTATGTACTATATTGAATGCGGATGTATTCATACAATCTGTTGAATTATTTTTTGCTTTATATGAAAAATCGGTACAAATTGAAGTTGTGGTAATTGTGGGGTTTTATGAAATCCATCTATAGCATTGATAGAGTTAAATATTTTAAATATACACAAAGAAAACCGCTTCACTCTGTATCTCGTATACAATATGGTTGACAGAATATAAAAAATAAACAATTTTAAAAATTTTATTCTATATATAATATGCTAAATGCCTCACTCACTCAGCTTCACGCAGTATCCCGCTCATGGCAGGGTAGGCAGAGCGAGCGATTGGGAACCTAGTGTTAAGACACTCCTTTCCACTTCCATTGTCCACTTTCCTTGCTTGCTTTTGCCCTTTTACCACAGTAAGGAAATGAAACATTAAATATTTAAATTAAAATATTAAATATTTCATTTCCTCGAGTGGGCATCGAACCCACAACCTATTGGTTACTGTCACACGCTTGTTATAATATGCTTATTTTATGTATATGGAAATACCATACAAATTACCACGAAAATATTGCAGTTATTACGATACATACAAAAACACAATTGTACAAAAACACAAACACAAACGTAAACGCTGAAATGTGAATTTATTATTCGCGTCTTTTGTCTGGAAGTTTGTGAGCGCGTTTGATGATATATGAGCAATATTAGAAAATAAAGTTTTCTAAAGGAATCTTTACAATTTGTTTATTCAATAATAGTATATAGATTTATTTTTATTAGTTTCACTCGATATTGCGCTCATAACAGTTTAAGCAGAGGGAACCTGTGCGCCTAATGTTAAGACGCTTCGTTCTCATTAAGTCACTTCCGTAATACACTTATCGACGAATCCTCGAGACATTGCATGTTGAATGAAACTCAACACCGCGCTAGGCCTTGTCACAGAGCAAACAAATAAAAATAAAAATATTTTATTTATTCGAGTAGGAATTGAACTAGCAATCCGTCACATTTACAGTAGCATACTTATGCCACTAAGTTACAACGGCATCCAATCTGTGACTGATAAATATCGAATATCGATATATAACAGCTTAAGTCAGATCAGATGTAAATAAACCGTCCTATATATTTCTTAATATTCATATATTCAATATTGAAGACTGTCCTGGCGCAGGAGCACAAACATACTGCAGTTTGTGGGTTCGATTCCCACTTGAGGGAAAAAAAAAATAAATATTTTCATTTTCTTTGCTCTGGATATAGCGCAGCGCAATAGCATAGCGCAGTGTTGATTTCCTCCACTGAACACGAAATAGTTGTTGAATTATAGTACCTTAATGAGAACAGAGTTTTAATACCCAGGTCCTTTCTGCCTACCCTGATATACATGTGAACATAAAACGTATCGTTAACCAAAAAAATATATAAATCGAGTCGCTCCATTTATTTAATATTCATTCATACATTTCTTCCTTTCTCTTTAGTCTTTATAAAAGACGTGAGCTACTGCTACGTAACTCCAATACACTAGTGATTGAATCCTGAACCCTTGTCCTCGACTCGCCGGTCGCTACTTAACTTGCAAATTACTTCCTCCGGTCAAACTTCCTATGAGATGATTGTAAATAACAAGTAAAGTATGACTTATCAGCCGTTTCTGAACAAAAAATTATCTTCAGTTTAAACGTGAGTATATTGATGCTCTATTGTTTGTCTTGTCAAGTCATAATTCAGTGAACTGTTCGTTAATTACGTAGACAAGTAGGTCATTAATGTTGTTGTTTGAACATTAGTTCTGTTCACTATTCTTGTATATGTGATTTGTGCGCAGGTAGTTACATGATACGATAGAATTGTAATATAGGTTTTGAGTCTATTTGTATGTATGTCTAATGTGTTAGCCATTTTGCTGTAAATGTAAATTAATAAAAAAATCCTAAAAGTTCCTCAATATATTCAAACTAATATTAAAAATGTGATTTTTTTCTTAAATTTAATTCAAATTTAGTGCTACGACCATAAACATAAAGCAAAAGTAATATCAACGTTTTATTCTCTCACTACTTTGCTCTGCTTTTAATTATAATATGGATACAAACAAAACTCTCGTTTTAAATTAAAGTTGTCTTTATTTAGAATGAGCATATTGTTTTAGCTTTTTCCAGTGACTATGTCCCATTTGTTAACACTATATCATCATGAAGCTGGCAGTTATATGAGCTACTAGTACTATTAATATGGTATTATGGAGATGGTGGATAGAGCGTTGAGTTGCTGACATCGACTCTGCGTTTCATCTACCGGAGCAAGCGAAATTAAATTAAAGACATCATCAGCCATCCGAAAGTATAATTTTTTCCTTAGTATTAAATATTGCTATTAATATGTATAATTAATTAAATATAAAAGACCTGGCCCACTCCAGTACGTCCACCTCAGACGTGACAATAAATAAAAAAATTACATACATATAATGGTGATATGAATGTATATTTAAATAGAAAATTGATGAAACTCAAACACGTTGTGTACAGACAGAACAGTTGGTTAAATATTTACTTTTCATTCTATACTGAGTTAATAAAAAAGCAGACATTGTAAGAAGTGCAAATATAATAAAGCCTACACGTGCTATATAACGAGACAACACAGTCGTGTCGCAGTGGAACAACGATGGTTATGTATTTGATTCTTACTTTAGTTAATAATTTTTAATTCAGCTTCACGCACTGTCCCGGAAATGCAGGACAGCCAGATGGCCCGGAAAAAATGTGAATCTTTAAAAAAACTGATTCACAGTTTCCTATAGCGGCCTGTTTACTTTTTTTAAAATGACAGATCTAAAAACTAATGATAATGTAAATCCATTCAGCAGTTCTGAAGGTATGAGGTAGTAATGAATATTAGGTACATACAAGATACGTGCGAAAAACATTACCCTTTTTTGGTAATCGTGTAATAACGACTGATCGACAATATGTACATACCCATATATTTATATCCTCTTGACATAATTGTAACCTAAAAGGCATCCCGCAGTACATCAGGTCTACGGTAGTCTCTAATTAATCACGTCGCTCTCAGTTCAGCGTGAAATGGAACATGCGTGTTTGTCTTGCCGTAGTAGCCGACCGCAACTTCGATTGTAATTACGTGCTTATTACTACTTTTTCCTTAACTTAGGGAATTTGGGAAATTGATATTTTTGTGTAGGCATGTGATATCTGGTTTCCACATCCTCCCTTAATCGTCGATTACAAGCCGGATGCCGCGTTGACCTCGATGCCCTGAAAAAAAATTCACCATGCGCGGTTGCAAGAGAAGGGGTGTACACAAGTATACAGTTTACAGTGGCACCGCTACTTATTCACTTTTTTATTTTTTTTTCCTTGAAAACGGTAAATTATTTGGAAATTTTTTATAGCATTACATTTAAATTAAATAATAAGCCTTCAAAAATTTCTTTCGACATCAAGAATCTTTACCGTTAAGGAGCTACGAATATTCTCCCGCGAAATCTCGGTCTTTTTACCAGCACTCCTAAGTTTGAAGTTTTATCTTTTGGAGTTATAATCAAAAGTAGCGGGTATTCATCATTGACATCACATGCAAATAGAATGGTTGATCTAATTTCCATATTAAAAGATTGTTTTCATAAGGGAGACATATAAAAACTTATCAGCGGTCATTTTGGACTCAGGTTGTCACAAAAAGACCTCCTGTGGTAATTTTTTTCAAAATTCGAATGTAAGTACGAATTCAATAGGTAGAAGTTTCTTTCGAAATCTACCAAAGATAGAATTTTACTTAAAACAACACTTTCAATGTATATAAATTGTGGTTTAAATATTTTGTATAATACTACTTTATGTCACCATCATTTATCTAGTACAGTGTACTTACCAACTCCCCCCACTAGTGCACTGTACGTTTAGCGCTGTATCGATTAAGCCACATAATATTATTCAACATAAATCACACTCCTACCGCGTTAATATGTATAAGCCAAATTGCAAATACTTTAAGACACATAATTTTAAACTGTATTTCTCTTTACATAATATATATTATGTAATCGTTATTACAACCCAATAGTTGTAATAAAGATTTTTTTTTAATTTGAATGCTATTGGTCAGGCATTCATTTTCATTACCAATCCTAGGGTTGTAATGATCAAAATACAAACTCAAATAAAATAAAGAATTAACTAATCCAACTGAAATAAATATATTCTTATTTTTTAAGAATTGCTGGTCAAGATCGAGCAGGACTCGCGTACTAAGGATTCTGCACCTATTTCAGCATTTTATATCAACGGTCGGTTGTATTTCATAGCTTAAAAAAATTGTCTTTTTTTCTACAAGATCTTATTTTTTGCCAAATTTCCAATTTAGAATATAGCAAAAACGATACATAACCTACCTTACCTACCTTACCTTACTTACGTACCTTTTTTTAACTTTTCCATAATTATCATTTTTATCTGCTACTTAAACTAGGTTTGTAGCTGTAACTTATTATAAAGACATAAGTAGATCTAAATCAATGGTACTGTCACTGGTACCAGATAAACATGGCGTTAATTTCCGATACTCAAACGCAATGCCTCAATTTCGGCGGAAAGTTGGAAACGGACGAAGTGTCGCAAAGCTATATTCCCTAGTTTCCTCTGCCTACCCTGCCATGTGCAAGATACAGCTATATTTTCTTTTAGGCCCTCCAGTATTCCTCAAAATATTAAAATATACTATCTCAAATGTGGTAGCAAATCATTATCGACTGTTACGATGATTGATTACAGACATTAAATTAGATTCGATACTTCATAATGAAAATATCATTCAAAGCTGAAGAGCATCAAGTCACTGATATTAATCCTACAGTGACTGAAAGAATATTTACTTCATCTAAGGTTTTTTCTTAAAAATTCTGAGAAAAGGTTATAAAACTTTCTTCAATAATTTTTAACTTTTTTATAGTGATATTTCACGCTTTTTTAGAAAATGTATAAAAAAATTGAACATAGCGGTATTTGATCCCACCACCTTTCGACCTTTCGAATTTTTCTTCTAAATATTAGTTATACATTAAAAAGTCATAAAACATAATGTATTTTTAAGCAAGTAATAGAATAACACACCTCTAATATTTTATATAATATACGATGTCCATAACAGATAAGACTTTGAATGTGCAATTTTCACTCCAATCAGCTTCTGCATATCACTTCATGACTTAGGACCTTGATCCTAATTTATTGGTACCAACTACCCATGACAATAGTAGTCTAAAAAATTGTATATTTCTTTCTTAAACCCTTCTACCCTAAAATTCACCAAAGGTACAAGATACATTATATTTTGAAATATACATATATTTAAAATGTGTGCTTCACATTTTTTTTTATTAAAACACTATTTAGGCCTGACATGGAGCAGGTGCACAAGTGTGCAATTGTAAATGCAATAGGTTATGGGTTCGACTTTCACCTGAAAAAATGAAATATTTAATGTTTATGTTCCTCGTTTTGGAAACAATGCAAAGCGCAGCGTTGAGTACCTTGGCGGTACTTGCGGTATTGCATACGTAATGCCTTCAGAAGTCAGCGTAAAGTGAGATACAGTTGAGTTTCAGAAGGAAATGAGTGTCTTAAAATTAGCTACCTTGCTATGCGCGGGAAACAACGTGGAGCGATCTTCAAATATATTTTAAAATCGTTTCAGAAATATTTACCTCGAACCTGTTCGATTTTCCACACTAGAAGCGCAAAATTTAATTTTCTTTTGGCTGAGAGATCAGTTTAGACGCAAATATATTTACATATGTATGTTCTATCGATCTACATTCTAATAAAATAGTAGCAAACTGTGAACGAAAATTGGAAATGCTATTTTAACTCCCGAAGCAAAAAGAGAGGTGCTATATGCATGACCTGTCTGTCTGTCCGTGGCAGCGTAGCACTTGAATGAACCTATTTTTAATGTCCCTATGTTTTATGAAAATTGAATTAGCCATTTAAGAGGTACAATTTTCGCAAGTTTTATGAAACATTTCAACAAAATGAATCATTGTGGAGAGCTCTAATCTACTTTTATAAGTACTTACGAGTATATAAGTAAGTACGCAGGGCGTAAAGTACTCACTTGATGCGTTTTATGTGACAGCTTTAGATTAACTTTGACTGAAATTCTCACGCCAGTGCCGGTGTCTATTATCCTTATTACTATCGTCTTCTAAAAAGTGATTATTTAATATAATTTTTTTTTATTTCACAATGTATTCCGTTAGGCAGCGTATATATCAATATACATAATTTATCATGCGAATTTTATCACATCGTATGCCAGTTTGACTTCCACCTGGCAGGTTTTTACATGAGCATATACTTTTGTTATTAAACGTAATTTCCAAAATAATTTGAACAATGCCGATAACATAAAGTTTAGTTTCAATATCTTAATATGCACTATAAACATTGTACTACTATAGATATAACAGGTCCACGGCCACCTTCATAAATAATTCTATTATAGATCCTTTCATAACTTCGCACACATATTGGTTCAATAACTGTTTGTGTTTAATGTAAAAGGGGTTACAGATACGGGCTATAAAAATATTTCATTGCTCTAAATGATATAATCGCGTAGTAAAGAGTTACATCTGCTGTTACATGTTGTCTTAATTAGTATATCGGGTCAACGGGAATAAATCAAAACGTTTGGAACGTTTGTGATTCTTGATTTAGTTCTGCGTGAGGGGCTTTTAATAGTTTTTGTTGCTATAAAGAACAAAAATCACCATATTTTACACTACCTGCGTGTCATTCTCGTTAGCAATGTTTGGTTCTGAAGTTCATTCTCCCTATCCTGCTATGAAAAAATATGAGTTAACATTAAAAAAAATATATCAATGTAAGTACTTATAAGCATTCTCGGATGATTCCGTTTATTCTCTTACGATATAATATACTTAAATACAAGTTTGCTTATTATTTCTTTATCTGTTAGTATGATAATCACACAAGTTCATTTAAAAAGGATCAAAACGACAATTCAATTTGTTTTGTTAAAGCAACCAAAGTAAAGGAGATTTCAAAAGATGGTAACAAAGCGCCGTATACAATTCTATCTGGATAATTATTTTATACATTTTTGGAAACCCGACGTTTCGAACATTTTACAGTAATCCGTGCTATCAGGTAACCATTCAGAAATGTACAAAAATCAATATACGCGATTAATACCGTTAAAATGATTTTATTTTAAATAAAATATGTAACAATCGCAAACATCAAAAATATTATATATATATATATATATATATATATATATATATAATGACATTTCATTTCATAGCTATAAAAAATATAATTTAAAATTTTTAAGCAAGCAAACATAAATTAAAATAAAAAAAAAACTTCCTTATAGAAAAATGTCGTCCTGGCAAAGAGCTTGGAGTTCTTCAACTATGATTTTCATAAAACATTACCAAACCCCACTTAAATCGTTTCATTCAGCAGCTGCGGTGTCACAGACAAACAGATAGGTCAAATTTATCACTCTTTTTTCCGCTGAGGATAAAATATAAAATATAAACGATTTAAAACTAAACACTAATTCAAACATTAATAAATGGTTCTCTTGATGAGAACCATGTATTAAGCTGTTACGTCGTACAACAACAGACGCTCACAAGTCTCGACGGACCAAATAGTACATCTCCGTTTATTATCAATGAGATCCCAACACTTGTGTAAATATTTTTTTGATATTGTTAAAAATATTATTTGTGTAAAAATTACAGTCGAAACTATCAATATGATTGCATTTGGTATTTGCAAATTAATGATATGGAATGTGGCCACAACCGCAGTTGACAGAAGTTAAAAAATATGTCTATAAAATATAACATAAAATAATTAAAAAAACAAACGCTAAATTCAAAAAACAGTACCTACATAATAATAAAGACTTGGTAAAGAGAAATATGCACATTGTAATCATCGAGTAACAATAGTAACTACATGCTTCTAAATTATTGAAATGGTGAAATATTCTAGCTTACATTTGTCTATTATTGAACGTGATCATTAAAATAATATGTACATCGTATAATGTGTATGTTCATTGTTCACTATATATTGAAAAGTAAAATTTTAGATAATTTAATAAAACATTACTTATAGCAAATTTAAAAATTCTTTAATTACAATGATATTTTGTATTTACTACAAACTTTATTTATTTACAAACGAATTTAAATAAAACATAAAATGTTAAAGCGAGCGTAAAATTACATTCAGATCGCTTGAGCCGTTTCTGAGATTAGCGTGAACAAGCGCACAGACAAACGGAACGAGTGTCTAAATATTAGGTTTCTCTGTCTCCCCTGCCCGCCTGTACGGGATACAGCGGGGCACTAAAATAAAAAAAAATATTATATTAAACTAAGCTCAAGCTCTACCATACGACATATTCAAATAAATAGACAGGCAAAAGCCAAAATTTAATTTCAAATATTGCAGTTTATTTGCATGCAACATGCAGAGGCAAGTACTCACGTCGTTAGGCATTCGTTGTCAGTAACGAATACATTGCAAGTATGTCAGTTAGCAACTTTGTTTTATGAACGCTGGCGCTTGTACACAAAATGCCTTCTGTCTTTGAAAATTACAAATTGAATATTAGTATGTACTTCATCAAAATCTGTTATGTTGGTTATTTTTTACTTTGACTGAACAGTGTTGAGACATTCCGTTCTTCTCTTATCGCCTCAGTTTTGAGACCATTTGGTGTTTGTCTATACAAATACACAGCTTATGTAAGAGAAAAAAATCAGATCGAACGTGTTTTGAGAAATCGCAGTAACTATTTCTTCAATTAAAAAAAAAACTTAAATAAGAACGCTTATGAACAAACTGAGAGTCCTAGCATATGTAGTAACGAAGCATCATACAAATTATAACTACCCGCAAAAATAATTCCTTAGAAGTCGAATAGCAGAATCCGGCGTGCACCTAAAAAATGCCTGTCCTAAAATAACCCATGCAAAATTTAAGCCTCCTAGTACTTTTAGTATCTGAAATTTCGTGATGATTCGTTTCGTGTAAGATAAGTGAGGTATATATGTATGTATATATAATTGATTGATAATAGTAGGACTTTTTGCAATTTGTAGTTGTGACGGCTGTGATTGGTGGATAATTTTTATATGATTTGAATTTGGCCAAAATTAGAAAAATGGAGTCTCTTGATGTATTGCCTATTTAACTATAGACAGTGTGAAGCTATATAATATAAATTTGGAAAGTTATTAAGAGTGAGATGAAGACGAGGTCTTAAGCTAATTTTGTATAATAAGAGGAATCACGCTGAAAAAAACTCATCTTTAACCTTCACAAATGAACCAAAAACGGTGTTTATTAGAAATTATATATATTTTATATTTTATGTTAACATACTAGGCTTCATATACAATTTTTATGTTTTTATTTTTGTACTACGAGTATTGAGATTGCTGTGATTGTTTGCTTACTCTCCGACCTACCCTTGTACTTCCATTGGTTGGCTGAAAGAGATTTCTTTAGAGATAAGTCCGCTATTGTTTACTTTTTTGGCTGCCGCACATAACAGGGTCAGCAGTGTAAATATTGATAGATAAATATTTTATGCATTATAAATTGTGCAATGTGTGGAAAGTGACGATAAATAAGCCAAATGTTTAAGGTCGTGTGCGATTTTATTGACTGGTTATAAGACGTCGCGTCGGCCGCACTTAGTTTTTGTGCCTTAGATATATTTTTTTACTACATATATATATATATATATATATATATATATATATATATATATATATATATATATATATATATATATATATATATATATATATATATATATATATCTATATATATATATATATATATATATATATATATATATATATATATATATATATATATCTATATATTTTATCTATACATTAAAAATAATTTAGGGTCCTTAGTGACTCTGGTACACAAGCGTGTAACTAAAGCGCGGCTGATTATGGCTTCGATCCTCATTTCAAAAAAATGATGTTATATATTCTCATTTTCTTGTTCTAATAAGGAGGCAAAAATGCGGCGTTGAGTTCCACCTGTCAAAACGAAACGAGAGTGTTTTAGTGGGAACAGAGTGTCTTAACCTTAAATTTATTAATAAAGATATAAATGTGAATGTTTGTGAGAATTGATGTTTGTTCCACTTTCACGCAAAAACCACTTAACGGATATGAAATTATAATTTAAAATAGCTTATACATAAGAATGACACATAGTATTTAGTATATCAATAGATATTCGAAACTGACCGCCTTGTGACTCCATAAAAATAAGTAAGCATTGTGTATGACACATGACACGTTCTACGAGCCCTAGGTAAATCTGACTGCAAGTGAGCCACCACTATGGGCTGCATTAAAAGAAAACTGTAATATATTTTTTCACGTCAAGTTCACTATCACAACATAAGGAGAATTTATCAATTTTAACTAGTTAATATTAGTAATCAACTAATATAATTTTTGCAGTAATTTTGAGATGAGTGCGTTTAAACCAACAATTTCTTTATCTTATTGTAATATTAAATATAAGCTAGCGGCCCCAGCGCGGCTATGCCCGCTTAACTATGTAAATATTTTTTTGTTATTTTATTTATTTAATATACCTATATACCTACATAGCTTATTTTAATTAGAACTTAATTTTAATCTTCTAACATTTTATTTCATTTTATCGCAAAATTTGTCGCAGGTACACGAACATTTGGCAGGTACTCGCGTCAAACGAGGCTCTTCACGCGTTTATTTGTGGTATGGTATCGCGCATATAACCAAATAAAAGAACTTCAAAATGCTCTAGAGCGGTCAATAGCGGAAACCTTAAAAAAAACCTTAAAAACTTACAAAAAGTAATTCACTTACTTTTTATAAGTTTATTGGTTTTAGATTAGAGATACTTTAACAAAAAAAATATTACTGAATTTAACATATATTAAGTACAAAAGTGTAATAGAAACTTGAGGAATCAAGTATGATGAAATATTTAAAAATTTTTTAGCTTTGGTAATGATGCAAGCAAGGCGTTGAGTTCCGCCAATTGACACGAAATGCCTTAAATTTGGCAAAAAGTCGAGAATGTAGAGGAGTCTTCACACTAGGTTCCCAAGTTCCCTTTGCTTATCCTGTCATTTATGTTGTCTGTCTTATCCTTAAAACAAAATCGTATATAATGACGAGTGCAATTATAAAGCGCAGTCAAGTCTGCTTAAAGCTTCCTGCGAGTAGGTTCTAACTTTTAATGAAGGCCCGCGCTTCCTGCGGCAGCGTCCAGATTAACTTTATTTATATCTTTCTCGCTTTTGACTTTTTATAATTTAACTGTTTCTAAGTAGTAATAAGTTCTAGGAAGTAAGCAGCTACTAACTTCAGCCAGTCATTAAGAATGGATATTATTAGTTTCACGAGTCCTTATGTCTGTGTGCGTACCACCACAGCTCCTGAATGAACCGATTTGAGTGCGGTTTCTTTATCGAAAGCTAGAAGTATTTCGCTAAGATAAGGCAGTTATTTTTGGTTCAGATTTTTTTTATTTTATGTAATCTTTCCACTCGTTTTGTTTTTCTTTTTATAAAAAAAATATAAATATATATAAACACAATTTTTTTATAAGCTTATTGCAAGTTGTTCCATTATTATATTTTAATTATGGATCAACTTGCAAAAGTTAATACTATTTACAATCTGAATTATTATTAACAAATATATCTTCATTTTCATTAAAAAAGACTTCATCGTGAATTGTACGATTTTTACTGAATGTATATTGAATACATAACATCCATATTTCATTAATTAAGTAGAAATATATTATTTTAAATAATATATGTCAGTCCTTTTTAATTATCTCAGACTTGAACCCCTTAAATGCATAATTGATGAGCGAACGTGACAAATTTTACATTAAAATGTAATAAATTGTATGATTCGGTGATTAGCATTTTTTATATATCACAACACGCAAAGCCCCAAGTTCGAAGGAAAGCGGGCATAGGAACGTAGTGTCTAACAGCAGCCATCTGTATACCCTGCCAAATACGAGATACAACTTAGAAAACATATATTTTTGTATATTTTTGTTCTGTATAACGTGATAGGTAATTTATAGTACACACTCGAGTTTCATTGGCCCCTTGACCTTCATATATTGTATGTTAAATCACAGTTTATATAATTTACAAGGGCAGTGTAGTATTTAACTTCATTTTAATTATAATTATAATTAGGATTTTGAGGCCTGTTATGGCGCAGGAGCACTAGCTAGTATGAAAACACTCCGTTCCCATTTAGATATTTCCGTTTCCCGCTTTTTGCCAAATTCTTGAGACATTATAGAGTAGTGCTAAGACACCTAGGTTTCTCTCTTTTATCTTTTACCAAATTATTGTGCCTTACCTCGTTAATAGTACAATTAAAATACAAAATATTTGAGTCTGAGCAATCGAATCCACTGCAGTCGCGTTTACAGTCATACCCTATTATCACTGCTCCACATTATGATATAATTTTGTTAGCGATATATCATATGTTTAAAGTATACTTATCTTTTGTAAGTGAATTCTGCGCACAGAGACGCACTTGTTCGTAGATGTCATAGTTCACGCTTGTGACGTCTAATCTACGATGACAGTGATTGATGTGCACTAGTGCCGCTATTTTGGTTATATTTGAAGTACCTGTACTTACCTGTATAGACTTTTCTTTTAGCTTCACGCTGTATCCCGCACAAGGCAGGGTAGGCAGAGGGAGCCCGGGAACCTAGTGTTAAGACACTCCGTTCCATTTCCGTTCCCCACTGTATAGATCTTAATTAATAATCTTAATATTTAGTTCTTTTTGTTTTTAACGCTGTATTCAAAGCATAGCTTGTGTAAGGACGTAACTCAATGCCACACATTCTTTGATTATCAGAATGAAAATTGAAAATAATTAACTCCCTCGTGCCGTTTACAATCGAACGCTATGCCGCTAGACGTATTTTTTTAATATAATTTTAACAATATTAATGATTCAATGAACCAATATGAATGAATTCTAAATTATAAATTGTGTCGTACGCTTGTGAGCCTGCGCCACGTCGACGGCCTATATATTGTATAAGCTTTAATAGGTAAAGTAACTAAAAATACTATAATTACCAACGTCAAGTCGTGTGCAAGATAAACTTGTTTTGTTAACTGTTACATATTTCGTAGTATGTATATATAATGTTTTTCATTTAAACTCCTAAGCCGGATTAGTGGCGTATATTTAGTACAAGCCACACAGACGCGGCTTCGCCCGCTTTATGTACAAATGATGCATATATCTTTACATAAATTGTAGCATATATGCTATTCTGACTCGTAAGCTATATTGGTGTAAAGTATATTCTAAGTTCGAAGAGGCCTGTAATGGCGCCCACAACAAGTTTATTGTGAAACCAAAACTTTGATAACTTTCACTATTTTTGATGTATTGTATATTTTACGTTTTTTTTCCGCGTCGCCGCGTCTTGTCATCAATCTATTTTTGTCAAATTAAAAGTATTATTAAAGCCTAGGAAACCTAGTGTTAAAACACTCTGTTCCTTTCTACACTTTCCTCCGAATTTGAGGCATTGTATGTTGAGTGGCATAGGTCATGGATTCGATCCCCACTAAGTGAAATGAAATATTTAATATTTTGATTTCTTGGCTTTGGTAATCAGACAAAGCGCAGTGTCGATTTCAGCTCTTCAACGCGTAATACTTCCAGACGGAAAATTGGAAATAAAAAGCCCTAATTGAAAAAGAGTATCTTAGCACTAGTTTACTAGGTTCCCTCTGCCTACCGTACTATACCCGGGATACAGCGTGA